>PVJA010002254.1:62430-77430 GCA_004027025.1 Myocastor coypus | reverse complement strand
GGCATGGTGGTGCATACCTATAATCCCAGCACTTGGGAGGCTGAGGCAGCAGGATCAGTGCGAGTTCAAGACAAGTCTGGGACACAGAAGTGAGCTCAAGGCCAGCTTGAACTGCATAGCAAGACCCTGTCTCAAAAAGACTAAAATAAACAAGTAAATAAATAAAATAAAATTCAAATTTTCCCCTTCATCGATATAATATATTCCAATCTTAATGAATACTTGGGAATTTTCTTCAGTACTTACTTTGGATTTGACATTTCAAAATAAGCAAGATCGCACTAGATGGACAAAAACTAGAAGCTCTCACTACAAAAGCAGGGGCAAGACAAGGATATCCACTGTCGCCACTCCTATTTAATACAGTTCCATTAACACAACCCAGAGAAATTAGGAAAGAGAAATAAAAGGAGTAAAGGAAAGAAACGAAGAAGTACATTTATCATTATTCACAAATGACATGATATTTCATACATAATACCCCAAAAACTCCACCAAAAGACTTGTAGATTTAATAACCAAATTGGGAAGCATAGTTGGATACAGAGTCAACACTCAAAAATCAATAACATTCATGTCCACAGAAAGCAAGCTCACTGAGGGAGAAATTAGGAAAACCACACCTTTCATGATAGCATCTAAGATGACAAAATACTTAGGAATCAATCTAACAAAGACAGTAAAGGATCTATACATTGAAAATTACAGTATTCTAAAAAAGGAGAGCTAAGAGGACAGCAGAGAATAGAATGGCACCACTTGGTCATAGATAACAGGAAACAGCCCAGTGAAAATTGGCATACTCTCAAAATTGTTATGCAGGTTTAATGCAATCCCAAGCAAAATATCATTAGCACATCTCACAGAACTAGAGAAAGCATTGCTAAAATTCACCTAAAAGAAGAAGAGCTCTTGAGTAGCAAAGGCAATCCTGAGCAACAAAGGCAACACAGAAGACACCCTAGTCCCTAACTGGAAATTACACCACAAAACTACTGTGATGAAATCAACATGGTACTGGCAACAAAAGAAACCTGAGGACAAAAGGAACAGATTAGAAGGTGTAGACACAACCACAAATATGTTCACTTATCTTTGACAAAGGGGCCAAACATGTTCACTGGAATAAAGATAGCCCCTTTACTAAGCCAAAGATTAGACTAGACCTATGTCTATTGCCAGACATTAAAAACAAAAACTAGAGTTAATAAGCATCAAAGATCTAAACAGTAAAATGGAAACACTAAATCTACTGGAAGAGAAAGTAGGCAGAAATCTTGAGGACATAAGGGGAGGCAGAGAATTCATGAACACAACTCAGGCTGCACAGTAAATAAAAATGAAAAACTGGCATCTCACCTTATTACAAAAGCTCCACACAGCAAAAGAAACCACTAAGAGTGTGAAACGGCAACCCACAGAGTGGCAAAAAAAATTTAGCCAATTATCCCTCAAACGAAAGACATATCTAGAACACAGCAAGAACTGGAAAAAAAAAAAAATCAAACCCCTAAAGTAAAAGAACCAATGCAAAATTTGGCATCTGAGCTGAATACACACTTTTCAAATGAAATACAAATCCTAAATAAGCACATAAAAATGTTTTTAAAAAAAAGTTGTTGGTCACTCAAGAAAGTCCAAGTAAAATTCCATCACACTCCCCAAAGAATGACTGTCTCTTAGTTTATTAAAAAAAAAAGTCATGTGCTAATTTCTATTGGAGAAATTTGTTTGCCCATATCTTGTACCCTAAGCAATTACCTTAAAGATAACATCACGTAATATATTAACCACTGCTTTCTTCTGTTATTTTATTAGGAAGTTGTTTGACCTTTTTTCCCTACAAAAGAGATGCTCACTGTCTTTATCCTGTTAAACAGGTGTGCAGAGGCAAAATGTTGATTCAACTACTTGTGTGAGTGGAGGAACAAAGTTCTTAATCGGGTCTACAAACTGAAAAAGGGGAACATTTGTGGGTGACACCAAGTTTTGGCTTCAGCACATCTAAACGCCTACATGTTCAGCCAACAGAAGCCAAGTACCGCTGTGACACAACAGGGTTAGAAGAACTAAAATAATTTCTGGTTTGAAAGTGCTTCTGGTCTTTCCTTAATATAGTTTCACTAATTATAATTGTCACAAACACAATTTTAAAGGATCAAGAGATAATATCAAGGGAAACTTACTGCATGCCAGTGGTGAGGCAGACATGAATCTAGCTGCTGTAATTAACAATCCGTGTTGTGGACCGTGAGATAGCAAGCACAAGGACCAGGGTTCTATCCCTAGTTCTGCATACCTTGCTAGCCCCGCCCCCAGGGTGCACTGAGCCAGTGCACCGAATCCAGATGTGGTAGTGTACACCTGTAATCCCAGCACTGGGGAGGCTGAAACAAAAGGATCACCATGAATCTGATCTGGGTAGTGAGATGCATACATAAACACGTAAAAATTTAAAAATTAAAAAATAAAATAAATCAATATTACTCTTTTTTTTTATCCGGGGCCTTGCTATGCAACTCAGACTTGGCATGATTCTCCTGTCTCACCCTGCTGAGTGCTGGGATTACAGGTGTGAGCCAGCTTGGTACACCCAGGGTTCCAGGGTTGACATAGCACATGGTACTGGGAATCGAACCTGGGTGCCTGCACTTGCCAGGCAGATGCTTAGGCCATTGAGCTATCTCCCCGGTCCCAGCATTACACTTAATTCTGACCAATGCTCAAAGCAGGCCTCATCATTTTCTCCATTCACATGGAGTAAACTGATTCAGATACTAAAGCCTGTATGCAAGATCACATAGCACATTGTACAAAGCCTATGTGGCTGTACATTAGGCCTCTCTGTCTTGCCCCAGGACTGGTGCAGATTACTTTTGGCTCAGTCACACTTCACAAACAATTTCACTGTTTTGAAACAATTCTTTCCCCATTCTATTTGCATCATCAAGTCAGACTTCAGCTTCCCTTATCCTGCAATGACGCATCATGAACAAATGCCATGTCTTCATACAAACATCGTTCATAGATAGAATAAAGCTCCCTGGATCCTTTGCTTCTTGAGAAATTCCATAAAAGAAGAAAGTTCCTGTTCCCTGTTACTGGCAGATAGCACCACTTGCCCTAGGCATGTGGCTGGAACACAGCTAAGCTGCTTTTTATGAGCTGGAGCTTCAAGGTCCAGAGGCTCTGGTATACAGGCCCTTGTGTTCATCTTCAGCAGTGACTCATGGGATTCCAGTGGAGGGGTCCCAAAAGCCAAACAGCTCACGGAGAAAGTGACCTATCCAAAGATCTCTATCTGACTATGAGACTAATTTAGCCCCTTGGTGATGGCAGCTGTGAATCACTCAGCAGCTTTCTAAAGCACATGATGTCACTGGCTCAACCTTCCCAGCTGCCAAACTAGAAGAGCGGCAAGAGGTGGCATGCCCCCGATGCACAGCTCTGCCGTAGTTGGAAGGTCACGTGGTTGAGCAAGTTCTCGTCTAAGAACAACTCTTTGCTTTCCAATCCTGAGGAGCATGCAGGAAAATGGAGCACTTGGACCAGAACTAACTACTCTTCAGCAACTAGCAATGGGGCCTGAGTCAGCCTCTGCACCCTCCTTGGGGGACAGAGAAATGCCAGATGCCAGGGAAGTCTCTGTCAGTGCAGTCGAACCCAAGGAGCACACTGAGGCTCAGATAACATCAAGAAGTCGTGGGCTGGCGAGATAGCTCAGGGGTCTAAAGGACCTTCTTAGGCACACTTAAGCAAGTGCTCAGGGACCGTGGTTCAATCCCCAGCACTACCTGTCGCACCACAGTGATAACCTTTTAGGTCTTTCTTGTGCTCAGCATCTCCTAGGACTGCTTTACTACAAAGCCTGCACAGTGCTCCACATCCCCTAGGCAGTGTGCTGAAAGAAATCAAGACAGTAGTTTTGTCTACGACTGGCCTAGACGTATTCAGTGATATAAGTCACTTTTTCTCTGACAAATAGTTATTTTTAATAATCTCATAATGAAGAAAATGAGAGGATCAGACAGACAGACAGACATTTCACCAAACACTAACCAGAGTGTTGATACATTTAACATACATATATATCCCTCTGTCTAACACAAGTATTATTCTTTTTTTTTTTTAAAGAGCTCTCAGGAGCCAGGTAGGCAGGGCAAGAGAGAAGAGAGAGGGGTGAGGGACATTTAGAGACATCTACTGTGTCCCACGTGTTTGTTTGTTTTGCAGGATGGGGGATTGAACTCAGGCCTTTGTGCTTGCCAGGCAAGCACTTATTCTACTGAGCTATTTCCCAGGCCCACAAATATTATTCTTTATACTCTTCCAAATTATTATTTTTCCAGGCTTTTTTTTTTTTGGATAAACATCTTATTGTCTCCCTAATGCAGGAAGCTGAAAGAGTAAAATCTGCAAAGTGCAATAGCTACTGGGAAAGGGAAAGAATTTGTTCAAAGGGAAGGAAAGACTGGGATGAGGAGAGGGGCAGGAGGGAGGGAAAGATACCGCTGTGTACGTATTCCAAATTACTTTTAAAGAATACCAAATAGTAATTTAAAGAAAAAAAACAAAAACATTAGAAATGATACAAAATTTCACTAAACAAAGCAACAGGAATTCGACAATGACTGCTGTATCACATGATGTTATCTTCAAACTAATTGTTTAGGTTACTGGATATAAATGTGTAAGTTTGGTTTAAAAGCAAAACAAAAACACCACCGCCACCACAACAACAAAAATTTATAAGAAATCGAAAAGAAAAAAATAAGAAGAAAAACATTTAAACATTAGCCACTCCTTTCAAGAGACCCTCAGAAATTGGCAGTGCAATTATCCAAATTATCCTGCATGCATACATAAATATATCCCATGACATCTGCTTTTTGTCATACAGAGTAAATATCAAAAGTAGTATAGTAATGTTTGAGGTTCTCAGAATTCAAACTTTTGAAATAAAATGACACAAATGGATAAATGTGCTTCTAAATCCTAGTTTGAATACACATTACCTAGGGATAGCGGAATGGCTAAGAAGCTTACAGATGGCAGCAGTGACCCTGTAGCAAAGACAAGAAAGACTTCAGCAGGTGACTCAAGAATGCCACAGAGCTTCTCAAAAGTAACAGTCAGCTTGCAGAGCACCATGACTGGCTTCATGAGGGCTTATGCAGCTTTGTATGGCTCTCCACCACACCGAGGAGAAATTCCTCTTTTGCCTGTTATGGTGTCGCATAATCACTGGCATGTATTTTTAATTGGCAAATTATAATGGATGCATCTTTGATGAATCTGTCAATATTAAATAAATAGATGACAGATTTTTTTCAAAGCAACCTTTGGCCTCTTAGAGGTTATTTCCGCTTCCCCATTCCTACACCCTGTGCTTTTGTTCCGGTGCTTCCTTCTGCTCCTTTCTTTCTCAGTGGCTGCTCCTAAAAGAAAGTCTTGACACACCACTGGGCTCGGGGAATTCACCTCTAACACCAGCACTCTGGTGTGGGTCAACTCCAGCGCTGCAAATCCCTCCTGGGCCTTTTTATCCCTCCTAGCAAATCTGATCCCTTAGTGTAAAGCTGGGCCCGGAGGGGGGGGAGGGGTCACCATGAGGACAGGCAAAAACTGCTAGGACAGAGAAGCAAAACTCGTCATGCTCAGCATGGACAAAGCTGGCTCAGGTCCTTTAGCTGTACTAATTTTCTCTAAAGAGATAAGTCTAACGCATAAATAATGAAACATAGTTATGAAAACAAGCAAGTAATCAAAATTTCCACCAAACGGGGAATAGTTTCATGTTCATCAATATGTATGTGGTGCAAAGTTATGCGGCCTCTAAAAATGACGCTAGCTGTGTTAACTGACATGATAAAAGGCTATGGCGCAGTGTGGAAAGCAAGGCCGTTGAACAGTAGTGTAATTTCATTAAAGTTTGGCAAGGATCTGAGGGAGTGACTTGCAGGGGGCAAAGAGGGCCCGATAGTTATTTTAAATGCATAACCAATTAACTCAAAATTGCAGGTCCTGTTTATTTGTTACATGTATTTTCTGAGTTTTCAAAAATGCATTATTTCTGAAGTACAAAACAAAGCTATTTCCATTTGTGAGGAAAACACCTACACGACAAGTATTTACGAACCACAGCCATCTGGGGAGGTGGGGAACACAGACAGGAGTTCTGTGAGTCACGCGTGTCAGCATTTCATTCCCTCCCAGGCCCTTTCACTTCCAATTATGGCTTTAGCATTACAGGCAGAGTGGCTTCCTTTCCCTTAGTGGCATAACTGTTTTCTCTGATCAAAGTCACTTCCCTAAATAAAGTTGTGCTTGATAAGTAGAAACAAAGTTCACTATTATACTTTTTTCCACTGCCTTTCAATCACTGATTTTGAAAGAACGAATAACATGGGCCTTTGAAGTTTGCTAGAATATTTTAACTGTATTGGACCAACCAAATGTGATAGCTGTATTGGACCAACCGAACATGATAGCTAGTGTTGAAAGGTGTCACAAGGCACATTTTTTGGAATTCACAGTGGAAATTATGCTGCCTGATTCACTTAAAGCTTCTGCCTGAGCCACTTGGAGTGCTAATTTTGGAGGAAGGCTAACTGCCATGGACGAACCGTGATTAACTTTACAGAGTCCACAGTAACAGAGACATAGAAAGTGAGAGAGAGAGAGACAGACAGACAGAAGGAGAAAGAAGAAGAGGAAGAAGAAGAGAAAGAAAGAGGAAGAGAAAGAAAGAAAGAGAAAAGGAGAGGGGAAGGGGGGGATAAAATGAGGGAAAGAAAAAAAGAGACAAGGACGGAGACCCATGTGATACCAAGACAGTCAACCTGCCCAACCCAGATCCCACCAGACACGAATACTGGTGACCCCAGGCCTCCACCTTCCCACAACTAGAGCGGTGAAATAAGACTTTCCAACCGCTCCCAGGGTGCCTGACAGAGTGCCAGGAACAGCCACAGGCCACTGTGAGGCTTCCTTTGTTTCAGTAGATACACCACCTCAAAATGCTTTTGTTATTAATCCAATTGCCTTTTTCCATCTCTCACCCTGAATTCAGTACCCTGTATAGCATCTTAGACAGGGACCCCTGCAGGTGGTAGATCCATAGCCACCAGTATGAAAAGCGTCAGATCACAGAGGCCATGGTACCCTTCAAAGGATAAGCGTTTTCAGAACTTAGGGTATGATAAAGCACAAAAAAAAGCAGAAATGTCTATAGATAAGCAGATAAAAGAGTGACCTTTACATATCCTGCTTTTTAAAGATTGTTGATGACCTTGTTACCACTTAATCTAATTCTCAGTTTGACTGGACGAAGTCCCTCGCGGGGAGGCACGTAGGCTACAGGGATCCTGTGATCATGTAGGGATCCTGCAGGGATCCTGCTTGTGCTTTTCGGAGGAGGGGTGCAGTTGGAGGAGTGGGTCACTGGGGGTCAGCCTTGGGCTTGTGTCCCTGCCTGGCTCTCTTCCTCTGCACGTTGCCTTCTAGTCACTGTGAAGTGGAGCCGGCCGATGTGGGGCTGGACGCTGAGGCAAACGCACCACTTCCTCCACTAAGTTGCTGGTGTCAGGTGTTTGTTTCCCATGAACAAGAAAGTTGACGAGTACATACTTCCTCTTCGAATACCTTCCCCTCTTTCATGAACTTTACAAACAAGATTCGGAACGCCAAAGGCACCTCTCACTTGAAGAGGAAGGATTAGAGTAATCTTAACTCAGTCTGGTGAAAGACAGATTTCAAAGTCTATGGCTTCTGTGTCTTTGGAAAGACAATGGAGTGCTGGATACAGCACTTGGGTCCTCATCC
Organism: Myocastor coypus; assembly: GCA_004027025.1. Lineage (NCBI taxonomy): Eukaryota > Metazoa > Chordata > Mammalia > Rodentia > Myocastoridae > Myocastor > Myocastor coypus. The sequence goes on along the minus strand of PVJA010002254.1, from coordinate 69,606 downwards.
CGGAAATGAGTAGCACCTCAAGTGAAAATCAGATGTTTCTGAGGCAGCCTGCTTCTGATTGAACGGCATTAGCTTGTTCAAGAAGGAAGCAAGGTAGAAGGGCATGCATGCTTTGGGTGCAATGGGAGATTCACCACAATGGTTAGCACAAAATTCTAGGATTCCCCAAAGGGCATCAGTGTGGATTCAAGGCAAATTGCTTTTGGTTTATAGGAGAAATTTTCAGTGCAACCATATTTCTTTGAGCTGGCATTTTCTTGCGGCACACATCTGGACCAACCACGACACTGTCTGATCCTGTAGAGCAATGTGCTGATATTATACCTATACATCCAGCAAAAATTCAAACGACTGGCCTCATATTTTAGCACCAAGAACACATGGAAGCCATCAATGGGCTGGTTTAAACTTTCCAGTTTTAAGACATTTGGATCATCTTCGCCACAAGCCATCTGAGTTTAATAATGGAATCTTGGCCATCACTGCTAATCTGGGCTGCCTATATGAATATTCTGTCTGAAATACACTACAGATAAAATGATTTTTTCATGAGTCTTCAAGACTATACTACACTGAGTCATTATGTGTTGCTATGTGTTCTGTTTCCTTTTGGAAGTAAGGTGACAGACAGAAGAATAATGAGGAAGAACAAAAAGACTAGTCCACCTAACACTTTCACTCAGTCTTCTATTCACAAATACGGTGTTCCTGGAACATAGGTCCGCCATAAACAACTCAAGGAATACACAGATTCACTGTGATTTTGCAACGTCTTTTATTGGTTGTACAGTTCTTACGTGATCAACACACCGTCTCTTTCAAGGACACCTTGTTCCTAAATGCTGATATGGTTTGTCCCAGCCATGAAAATCAGGACAAGCACTTTGATAGAAAGAGGTGATCTGGTGTTTTGCTTTGTTGGTTCTGTTGGGTTTGGTTTGGTTTGCCATGATCACGCTCTTCTCACCACTGAAACTGTTACTTGAGTCAGTTCATAGATTAACACTACATTTAACACAACACAAAAGGTGTGGAGTTGTACACACACACGCACACACAAACATCTGGGAACCAGTTACTGTGTGAGCAAGCCGGCCCTTTCCTCCTCAGCAGCAGTATGAAACTGAAGAATATCCTGAGATAGGAATTCAAAGTGAACGCTCCTCCTCATTAGAGGACTTCAAGCTCAACTTCATTTCCCAATTTCATTCTCCTCTTGAGAGGGTGAGTGGGGAGCCATACAAGCCACGTCACCACACCGCTTGGGCAAAAACACAAATCCAAAGAAAAATTCCCTAACACATCAGAAACTTATTCTTTCCAATATGCTCTTAGGCAAAGGGGAAAAATGATAAAATCATACTTTTTATAAAACATTGTGATTGAAACTTTATTCACCAATAGAAGCCAATCACCCAGCTTATGCTTCCCCATCAATGTGGTATTTGCACGAAAAGACTAATTTCACAAGAACAGTGACCCATAAAAGGTGGGTTCTCCAGATGTTATAAACAAACACTTTTTTAAAACCATGTCATGCTTCAATAAAGTGTACTTCTGGAAGCTCCTAATATTCAGGCCTCATCAATGCCAACCCCATGTCTATCCCAAGTCCTGTGCACCACCCTAGCCCCTCATTTTCAGGATTTTGTAATACTATCACTGTTATGATAAGCAAACGCTCAACAGAAGAGAATCAGACCAAAAAAAAAAAAGGCACACAAGTTGGACAGCAGGAAAAGTAATCCAACATGAGAACAGAGAAGAATGGCCAAGCCAATGCGATAGGCAAAGATCAGAAAGATGCACCATCCCACAACGACCAGAAAGCATTTTTAAATACAGACCCGGGGCCTTACAGAAGTCATCAATGGACTCCTAACTCCCCTTTTCCCACACAATGGTGGGAAATAGTTTCACCTGAAGAATACTGCCCTATATAAGTCCATGCATGAAAACACAGTGTAAACATGTGTTTACAGGAGCACACGCGCATGCACACACACACGCACATGCGCGTGCACACACCAGCTCCTTTCTCCCAGCAGTTCCCAAGCAGAAAAGTTCCCAGAGCCTAAAGTTAAATTTAACAGTCACCGCATAGGCATGGAAACATTTCAACCACTTGCATACATTCTAACGAATCCGCTACTCAACGGTTCAGCCTGCCTCATTCATAAAGAAAAGACACTGCAATCGATGAAGAAGAAAGGGTCCCAAATAAGGAAGGGCAGCAGGACAGCGCATGTGGCAGGAAAGATGCAGGAACCAATGGAGGAATCCATGCCCGACTAACCCGGCTGGCTCAAACACTCCAGAGACACTGAACCTAAGCACCAGAGATAGGAGTTTCAAAGGAAAGGAGTAGACAGCTTTTTTGACCTACTTGAGCACTTCACATACCAATAAGATGTAGCAGGCTCCTAAAAAGCTTGCGGAATTGCAAGCATCAAGACATGCTCCCACTGCCTGAGAACTTCCTTAGAATGAGGATGGTTTTAAAAATAAATTTTAGGTGCAGTATAGGAAAACAATCAAATAGATAAAAATGTATATCTTAAAATTCACAGAATGGAAAAAAGCTTCCCCCCCAAAAAAACTTAGTATATGAAAGCAGCATTTTCGTCTATGAAACTGACATACACAAGAAGGTAAGGAAACCCACTTATTTTATTAAAATTCCTATAATGTTCATTCCACAGAGTAGCTCTATTTAGCGTCTTATTGAGATTTTGTCAAAATATATGGAAGTGTTCAAGTGTTTTGTTTTGTTTTGTTTTGTTTTGTTTGCAGGACCGGGACTTGAACTCACGACCTTGCACTTGCCAGGCAGGCACTTGTGCCACAGAGCTATCTCCCTGGCCCCTCAAATGTTTAAAGAGAGCCTTTGAAACTCTGTCTCTTAAATCTCTTTTGGCCACATCTTTTCATTTAAAGTGACCCAATTTGGTGATGCTGTAGAGCAAGAGATAAGTTCTTATTGTGCAAGTTAATGACATGAGGAAAATATTTTTCTGTCTAAAAATATCGTTTTGTTCAATGGTCATGTCAGTTCATGTAGAAAATCACTGCACTCAGAAAATAAATTTAGGGCAAAAGAATAAATCAGACAGAGGGATCATATGAGAGACAGCCTGTCCAAATTTTCCTAATCAAACTTTGCTGGTTAGCATTCTAATACAGAGATTGGCCAAGTACAATACACATTGCTGGTCAGGGAAACTTTCTGACCATGTAATATTCCAAAATGTCTCCCGTGAACCCAAGCTGTGATGTTTCCTCTTGTGAAACTGTTTACTTGTGTGAAAGGCACCAGCCAGGCTCAGCGGGAGTCTAAGCTGTGCCTCCATCTTCCCTTGCTTTCAGCTCCTGACTCCAACCTGACTGCTGGTTTCTGATGGCTCCTTCAGGTCTCTGTGGCCCTCCACCCACAACTACTCTTTAAAAACCAGCCAGGGATCATGGATAACTTCCTTCAAGTCCCACACAGTATGTCAGCTGTTTCACAATTGCTTAACAAACCGACATATGTTTTTCTCACAGGCAAATAAACAAAATTTGTGATTCCTTTTTTTTGCAACCTTCAAAATTTAGAAAGGATAGTACCCAAGAGCCAGTCAGATCCTCTTCATCAGGGAGAGGAGGAAGGAGGGTCAGATTACTCTCAACTACTCTAGAAAAAGAATTCATTTAAGGACCTGTACCATTCTACCTTCACATATTGATCTCAGGCAGATTCCTTGAAATGATTTTTGGAAAAATTAAAATAAATGGTCCTCTCTTGTTCATTTCTCAGTTCTTTAAACCTTTCAGTAGATTCATGATAGCAAAAGCCAGGATTCACAGACATGATTGGCTACAAAGTTTTCTAGATCTGGGAGCTCCTTGGGATAGACAAGTGGTCGCTTCATTCCTGAGGCTTTAGAAGCCACAGGGACTTCCTGCTAAGAACAGTGTTGGAGTACAGGCTGATTGGAGGTTGACAGAGTTCAGCCAAGCAAAGCTGGCTCTAACCACACTCCCTGCCCCTTTGCTCACACAGGATCCTCAAAGTACTAAAAATTCAAATTAGCTTTGAGCAATCAATTTGCAAATTATAATTCTACTTCTGCCAAAGGCATGTAGTGTATTTCTACAAGTCATCATCTTCCTGCCTCGTGGAGGTGCAAGAGGTCTCTCTCCTGCTCTGATAGCCCTTTTTTGAGTTCTACCCTCCTTGAAACTGCCAAGAAACTTAAGGGTGAGGGAGCTCAGGTTCTACATTCATATTTCTGGGCTCATGAGACAGCCAATGGGTCAGCTGTATCCTCTCAAGATGCTTGAAGCAACTTGATTCATTGTCTCCACCGTCTTCCCACCCTAGGTCCCTTTCTTTGTTTGTTTGTTTTGGTTTTTTATAGAAGCTGTCAGTTTACATGGAGACCCAGTCGGGCCAGTGACCTCAGCGAAACAAGCAGAAATTTTCTGATATTCAATTTCATGCCATTCACTGAATCTACTTCTATTTCAGCACTTTTGAATGGAAAAAATAAAATACAGGCTCCGTGCTCTGATGGATCCTTCCATAGAGAAGCATCTCTGTAACTAAGAGAAAGGATCCTCCTGTCCTCTCGTCCTCTTCTCAGCTTGCTCTTTCTAGAGATTTCTCAATCAGTGCTGCGCTTTGATTTATCTTTTCTTCCCATCCCCAAACATGATTTCACATAACCATTCAGCTTTAATGTTCAAAACCCAGTGGTAATCCCTGGAAATAGTGCTCTTGGTCGTTTTTTGTATATCTCACAGATCCTACTATTGCATTAGTAGTGATCCAGTGATGTTTTATGGTTTTTGTGCTTCTGGTACCAAGGATTAAACTCAGAACCTAGCGCTTGCCAGGCAGTCGCTTAAGTTGCTGAGCTATCTCCCCAGTCCACCCGCCAATGTTATTACTCATTTTCAACCACAGAATATTGCCAAAGAAAAGCAGATGTCAAATCTAACTGCTCCTTTGGAAAGGCCAGATGAAAACTCTTATTATAAAGGCTGAAAATTTATTGGGAGTTTTGCTTAAAGTTCTCTCAGAAATCCTTTATATTTTCAAGAACCAGAAGACCACAATTCATTTAGTCAGATGGTACACAGTTGTTGATTTTTATGCTTTGATATAACGAAAATGGAGACTAGTTCCTTGTCACAAATGTATTAAGTCCTCTCTGATCTTCCAAGGACTGCCATGAGAAAAAAAGTATTGAAAACGGTTAATGGCCCTTTCTAGGAGTTACTTAGGAAATGCGGCTTCCCACATGGAGACACTAGTAAGTGCCTACCCTTACCCTTGCTCTCCCTGAGCTCAACTGCCAACCCATCAACGCCTCATGACTGGAAAGAGACCTTGAGTGTCATGAAGACAAATGTGCAGACCCATGAAGCCCTAGAGCATGTCAAGAATAGCTCTACACGAAAACAAAGGTCTGTCCATCCCGACGAGTGCAAGAAGGAGTGCAACACAACCCTCTCCAAATCGAACTGTGAGCTCCCAAAAATAAAAGACTTGATGCTCCATTCCAACAATAGCTCAAGAGATGTGAAGATACTGAGCACCCAAGGAGCTAGACAAAAGTATTCTTAAATTATGTTAATCGATTTTGTCTGAGATGCTGATCTTGGGTTCTGAGCAACAAAACTTCCCTACAACGAAACCCTTGGCTTTGCTTTGCGTCTCCCTCTACTTAAGCTACGGTTCTTTCGACGTCAAAAAGGAAAGAGGCTTTTAGAGGAACTTGGCCTGAAAAAGCTTACAGCAGGCATTGGAAAGATCAACCTAAGTAAATTCACATTATTTGGAAACTGGCAACAGCATATGTGCATAGCTGTACATAGCAACTCTCTAAAACTCAGAAAGACGCATGTGCTTGACAGTCACCAGGGACAGGTGCAAGTGATAGGTTCGATGGCAATGTGTTCCCCTTGGGAGGAAAATCTCATACCGAAGGCTCTGGAATTCAAGTTTTGTTTGCTAGATGAAGAGAAAGCACTCTTTTGTGTAAATTGCAGATCAAGCCCTTCAAAGTGCCTTAAAGAGTCTCCAATTGTCACTCGGGCCATTTGGCTGCTCATGCAGCAGGAAAATTTGTTTCTGAAATGGAAAGATGTTACAGCTTCATCATGTGTCCTATTCTAGAAGAGAAAGGAGAAAACTCAGGTCCCTGGCCAATGGTCACTTGCATAAGGCTCTGCACATCTCAGAAGGTGCAATGTGAACAGATGTGAGACCAGTTATATAGCTGCCCTGGTTCCACAGAAAAGCAAGAAATCGACCCGAGACTCTGGCACCTGGAAGATCAGCCATGGCTGAAAGCGTAAGAGAAATCACAAGGAGCCATTCTGCAGAGGGCTCTGGAAATAGAAGCTTATTTTCAGGTCTGAGAAGAAGAGCACACCTCTGACTGCAGGAACAAGGCTTGAAGGGTCCAAAGAAGACAGTTCAATCAGGGTGAGAATGAGGCATTCCAAGACAACCAATCCCTAACTGCTCTTTCTGACTTCCTGAAAAACAGGAGACAAATCTACAAGGTGGGGGAATTTCAAGATATGAAGAACTGTATCTCTCTTGTACTTCTGAGGTGAGTTTGGTTTCTGAAATTCCCAAGTCTTACTATAGTTCGGGGAATTGGGAAACTTAATCATTAATCGCTGGGTTCACGATGCTTCTCTGTGTGAATCATACCAAAGAGAGAAACGAAAAAGCTAAGAGCCAAGCATACAGCTAGCAACTAAGAGAACGTGACTTTTTAATTTCCAAATTCAAGTAAGCTTTCTTGGTATTGGCCTAGAAATAGAAAAAATAAACATTCAGTTTATCTGCAGATAATGGTTCCATCATCTTCCAGAATAATGGATGCTTATCTGACTAAGTTAACAGGCAACCTTCAGGGAAGAAAATAGTCCCTGTCCCTTCTAAATTCATTTCCCTATATCCATCCTCCTAATCTCTCTTGAACAGCAACTAAACTAAACACTCAGTAAATGGAAAAATTCTACTCAGCATTAACTGTTTGGGTTTTGTTGACCTAAGACAGACTCTGGTCAACTATGGTCTCTGAGACAAACCTGGCCTATTAAATAGAATGATTGTGAGGACAATATGCAATATGTCAACTTTCAAAGAAAAAAAGGGGGAAAAGAAAAAAAAAA
>PVJA010002254.1:0-62330 GCA_004027025.1 Myocastor coypus | reverse complement strand
TATTTACAAATCATTTCTGAGTGAGCTCACAATACAATGGCAGACTTGAGAAGCTACAACAAAACACTGCATAAAACACAAAGCCCAGAATATTTACTGTCTGGCCCTTTACAGAAGTCTGCCAACTCTGGTCTAGGATTCAGCATCTGCATGCTAGAGAACAGAGTTACCTATCTGCTAAAGTTTATGTGCACAAGGCCGGTGCAATGAAGAGATATTCGCAAATACATGTTTTCTGTTTGAGCACATCTTCCTAGGAGGGAGTCCTCACCTTCAACACATTTCTAAAGGAATCCAGCGCACCCCAATCAAAGCCAAAGACAACAAAGAATATGTTTAGCTGTAAGCACTTTTAACAGTGTTAAAACATACACACAACCCTAGAAAAGACAAACTTAAAACCTTTAGAACATCAATTTGCCATTCATTGAGTTTGGTAGCTTCCTCCTCCTAGATTTCACACTGGCTTTTTCCTTCTAAATATGTAAGGTTTCAGAGTCTCAGTGACTATTGTACCTTTCATTTGAAAATAGGGGGCCATGAAGGTGAAATTTATTTGAATATCTTTCACTTGCTAATTCCATGAAAGTGGAAGAAGCCTTGGAGCCAGCAAAATTGTGTTAAGAAAGCAAAAATCCCAGCACAATGGAAGCTTAATTCATTTTCTAAACTTAACTATCAGCTCTGATGAATTTTATGAATATATAAATCTTATCAATAAGGAGAGAGAGAGAGTTACAAAGTCAGAAATAGTGAGAAATTAGGAACTAGGTATCCATGGTACTTTCAGGCCAAAGACAAAGTGTTTTTGTTGGACACTTGAGAGAATCAGAATCCTTTCACTGAACACAGGGAAGCAATGAAATCCCTGGTTAACGTTAAACCATAAAACATCAGGCCCACTCTGCTTCCTTTGTAATTATAGCACAAAACACTAAATCAAGTTCACTTGGAGAAATCAGGCATCCTCTACATTCTACACTTACACCCTTCAGCACTGGGTCTTGTATTTCGTTTTTTATATGATGACTATTGGTAATGTGTTGTCAGGAATAAAAAAAGGATGGTAGGATATCTTCAGAAAATTAATTAGCCAAGGGAAGGCAAAAACAATACCAGCAATGGCAACAACACACAGGGAGAAACCATAGAGAGGGTTGGGTGACACAGAGCTTGATTTTGAAGGTGACTATCTATGGACCCAGACACAGAGCACAGTATATATCTGCTGTCCCCAAACTATGTGTACGGGGACATGCTAAGATGTCACTGTGAATGCATAGGCCCTGGAAGATGCTGCAAAGGGAAGCACCGGGACAGCTGAAGGACGTGATGGGAAATACCAGTATGAAACTCTGTGAACCTCAGTCCTTGATACACTGAACTCTTAATTATTTGGCCTCGAACACTGTGAAAAAAGTCACTAAGACAACAAATGACACCATCAATGGAGAAAGTCTGGGAACCTCTGTCATATACTGGATAATTTTTGTTAGGTTTGGGGGATATATAAAAACTGCAAAATATAAACAATTTTGAGATACACCACGTAATTTGATTCCAGTTTACACAGCCTAACCAAGATAAAAGCTACTTTTTTAACCAATTATTCTGACTTTTTCAGAGTGACCAAATAGTCTTTAGAATAATGAATTATTCCTCCATCCATTATTCAATCTGTCACGGCTCATAGATAGGTACGTTAGTTAAAATGTATGGCTGTAGAGATAATTTTTTCAATACATGTATCTGTATGACTTTTTTTTTCTCCCTCAAACTAGTCACGTGGGGAAATGGAATGAAGTTGTCCTTTGCTTAAACCAAACATACTTTTGAATATTCTTGAGTATACACAATTAGAAATTAGTCCCTTAGCCCATAAATATTTTACAGAGATTTGGTGATGGTAAAATTTCAACTCACAGGGCAAACTCAAACCTGTAGAAACCAGCAAGCACAATTTCCTGCTGAATTTGATAAACCAGGCAGGTGAATCAAACTGGACAAACTACTAAAGACTTCTATATAAGCCAAGGATATAAGTGGCATAAGCACCAGTCCGGAAAGCATAAGGTCCAGAGTTCAACCCTCGGTACTGGGAAAAAAAATCACCAAAAGTGAAACAAGCAAAAACTGGAGAGAAATTCTAAGGTGATGACACACCTAGGGGAGAAAATAGATTTCTGAAAGAGAAATGGCAAAAGTGTTTTCGTAAAATTGTTTATATAAATATATAGGTAAACTCTTGCAAGAGCAGTATTCATCAATACAAACACAGAGACAGTAATTATCTTCCAAATCCTTCAGATAAAGTTCTTGGCACATCTCTTAAATCAGTAATGTATAGAGAGTGAGATGGATGTTTTATAAATACAAAGAAAATTTCTACCATGGACAATCATATGATACCAAATGAAATACATTGGAAAAGATAAACACGATCTCTGAAATAGAACTGCACTGGTTTTGTAAAACATTGATGGAGCCAGGGCTGATGATCACATGGTCCATGGTGGCAGAGAGGTGCCCCATCACCACTCCTGAATACAGGTATCTTTCTCTTTATATACACATATCTGTCTGTATATACAGGAAAATCTCAACTTAAACACAATTTATGTGTCCTGCCTTTTTAAGTATACAACACAGTAACACGGTTCTCTAGAAACAAAACCATGTGCTAAGATTTAGACTTCTAAGGCTATCAAGCTATCACATCTCAGTACATAAGATACTTAGTCATCAAATAGAATATTGTTTCTCTGGGGGAAAGGTATTTCAATGTTCCAATCAGTAATCCCAAGAACATACCCTCCCTGATAATGACAAAGATAACCCAAAAGAAATAGGAGCTCTTGTTCATCCACAATCACTTATTGTTCTCTGAAAATATTTTAAGAGAAAGTAATTTCCAGTCAGTTCTCTTCTTTAAAAAGTCCAATACAGTGTTCTCCCTTCATTATCATATGAGGATTGTTAAAGACAAGAAAGAAGTACCAGTTCCCAGGTCCCAACCTGGACTAATTAGATGAAAGTTTCCCAGCTTAAGGCTTTTCCCTATGTCTGTTCTGCAAGGGTCATCCCTGAACTTTCCAACTAAGCAGACCCACCAACAGGAAATATCCTGTTCCTTATGAATATTTCAAAGTACAAAACAGGTAGGAGTAGACTGACTGAGAACAGAAAGGTTATTTACTTTGTTTATCAGATCCACATTGCACTGGCTCTCAATTTTTCTTCCAGTGTTCTCTGTTATCAGAACATGAGTAAATAGAGCAGGAATAAAGCTATGATTTTTTTTTCTTATTTCAAGGAGTGGAACTTGCAGATGTAGGAAGGTGGGGCAGAAATTGCATGGCTATGATCACAAAGTTAAGACCATGCTTGGGCTAGAAGGAAATGAACACAGAAGACGAAGCTGCTGTTCAGTCAAGTAGGTATTTGCTTCATCAGAATGGGAAGAAGTATCTTGCTCACTCTGGGTAACTTCCATGAGCAAGACATCAAGAACAAGACAAGAGGAAATGCAGAGAAAAATATAGCCCTGCACTTCAAAACCTAATAGGGGAAGGAAGGAAAGATTCAAGGGAACAATGCTCTCCACATTGGAGAATTTGAGGCAAAGAAAAAAATAGGGTGGCTTTGTAAACATCCTCCATCTGTGTATTCCCAGTGTAGCCCTGATAAATACTATGTCCGAGAACAATGGTTCCTGGTTATTTAGGATAGGTCTGCATGCTCTCTATCAATCATTTCATTCCTCGATCCTAACAGAAGAAAACGTCCCAACTCACAGAACCTGTCGTTGTTTTTAGCCGTAAGAAACAATTTGGTTATATAGCCAACCCGCAAGGAGTTCGGGATGGAACTTGCCACCATATGTTATTGAGGAGAGACAAAGCCCAAATTCATCCTGTGGGAACCTGGTAGTCTATTCCCAGGCATCAGTTCAACCTTCGCGTTTATCATTTTATATTGTCAACGAATTACTAGCTGGCTTGAGCTTTCTCCTCTTCCAGTAACAGTAAGGCTTCTTCACTGAATGAGAATACAAAGTAAAAGAGTACACGAATTACAAAGGTAATCCTTGGGGCTCGCCCAGTGCGGGAGGGGCAGAAGCAGAAGGCACCGATTCTCTCTGTCTGTTGTTTGTCACGTCTCCCCTCATGTTGGACTAATGTCCTTTTTTACTAAATACAGATATTCACAAAAGGCAGTTAGCAGAACTCAGTTTAACACACACAAACACACACACACACACACACACACACACACACACACATACACACACGGTAAGTAGGTAGATATAAAATCATATCACACATCACTTCCCACTAACTCTATACCACAAAGTTCAAGAGAACCAAAACTTTTACTCTGGGAACTGTGATAAAAATGATTTGTATGTTTTCCAAAGTTGGGAAAGGAGTAGAGTAAGATGCTTTGACACTTCACTGAAAACACACGGTGATGAGCCAGGACTGCTGAGTATGGCAGCAGCCATAACTGGAAGAGATGTTTTGCCAAAAAAGCTCCTTTTTTTTTTTTTTTTTTTTTTGAGATTTTTATAATATTCTCAAAGATGCATATTAAATTATTCTTTTTCTGAAACACAGAAATGATTGAACTTAAAAAACAAAAGCCCTATAAATATCGCCAACCCAACCCTCTCCTGTATCTCCCTTCTTGCATAAAGTAGAATCTTTCCAACCAAGCGCTTAAACATAAATATTAAAATAATAAATGGGACAAACTACAAATCTACTTACAATTTCATCACTACTGTAGCACCTTTTTGCCAGGGCCAATGCATTCATTTTGTAAAGAACAAGAGAAATCTGAGAAGCTTCCAGGACTTACATGGCGCAACATTAAATATTTAATCACCTTTTTTGAAGTCCTAAGCCTTGTATCATATTTCATCCATCTAGAGAGTTCATTCTATGCTATAGATTCCAAGGCCCCCTTAGGAGAGGGTGATAAGAAAAAATGAGGAGAGAAAACCCTCAGAGAGACAGGGTTAAATTATCTCAAAGATGATTTTCTGTTGGCGCTGTAGTGAACTTGCTTCGCCCTGTAAATCCATCCATCCACAGTAGGGTCAACCGATTAAGTCCATTGGTTTTTAGTCCCCAAGAATCAGTTTTACAAAAGATGCCACATCCGTTGCTTTGGATTCGTGCACGGTGAAAAATGGATGTTGCTGTGAAAAAAAAAAAAGAGAACAAGTACATGGCATTAATATCTGTTAATGATGCTATCTGAGATCCCCAGATAAACACATCATTTAAAACGGATTCATTTCTCCATCAGCAGCAAGCTAGATTCTAGCTCTTCCTCTTCCAAAATATGCACACAGCTAGTAGTGCAGGTATTTTAAAGATATCTCTTTGCTACTACTCTTCTTCTCTTGAAAACCCTAGATTTCTACTGCAAAGAATCTCTTACTTAAAAAAAATAAAAAAGTAAATATGTTATGTAAATCCACTGCAGTAAAATATGAAGATTGGCAAAGACCACGCAAACCTTTGGCATACCCTACGAAGTCTTTTAGATTATTCTAGGAGTAAAATAATTAAAATGCATTAGATTTTGGTCATTTCACTTCTCAGGGAACGTGCGGTAAAGTGAGATACCAAATTGTTTGAATAGTAAATGTGTAGGAAGGCCTTCCTTGCCCTTGACATTGGGCAGCTTGTTTGGATTGAAAGCCATTTTCTAAGCCACAGCCAAGAGTTATGTGTGTCTTGATGAAGTGCTCATCCTTCTGGGAAACAATGGAGCCTTCTGAAGGACAAGTATGTGCAGAAAAAGTGCAGCCCAGAGATCAAAGATTTCAAAAAGGAAAACTTGACTTCATACATGCAACTCAAATGAAAGGCACTTTAAGAAGAAAAGGAAACAAGAGTCTTGCACCTTGCTGGGGGCAAAGGCAAGACATGATGTAAGAGGTCACATATTTCAAAACAGTTCAGAAGAACACTAAGCCATGTTCTCAGTACTGAAACAGTCTGCCTAATCACTCGACTGAGGTATAATGGGTACCAAGCTGCTACATTGAAGCCTTCCACCCCTAAGTGGAAAGCGAGACATCAGGTCTAGATCCACACGTCTCATACCAAACCAGAACCAATCAAACACAAATGAATAATTCCTTCAACTAGAACCTGATGCCACAAACTCCCACTCACCTACCACGCCGTGTCCCAGATTGTCTGGTGGCACTGATTTCAATGGTGATTTGAGCAGTTAAATGTGGGCATTTTGCATGCAGACATGCAGATGACTCACTCCATTTCCCTGGCTTAAAGGATTCAGTTTACAGCCTCATGTTGCCCCACTGTAGGTTTTCTAACTATATTTGTTTTCAACCTGACACTAGAGGGCTGGATGAGTCAGCTCTGTGGGGACACGAATACCCACCCATGGAAGTTTTAAGAAACAATACAATACAGATGAAACAAAGAAATCAAACCCAAAAGAAAGGAAGCAGTCATTCTAAAGGGCCATGAATGAAGAAATGGGGAGAAAGCCTTCTGTTTGTTTTGTTTTTTGTTTTTTTTCCTATCTGAGTACACAGGTTGGGGGCTGGCTCAGAGCCTTTTATCCACCACTTTACCTGGATCTCTAGAGACAAGCCTCCCGCCGCCCCGTCCTGAGCTCCTTCACCTACCAAACAGTAATACTCATTGTGATTAATAATCATGTTCACAGCACACTTATGAACTGTTTTGCCATCAGTTATTAGGCTTTCCTGCATCATTTTGGAATATGGAGATCCTTTAATGTACTTAAAAGCTGTTTATTATCAAAGCAGAACACATTAAGCCTCAGATTATCTTCAGGGCTGCCTGCCTGCCAGCCCTGCCTTGCCTCTTGTTCTGCTGTTGTGAGCTCAGCAGATGGAGGCTGAGTTTATGAATGAATTAAATAATTGGAAATAACGTCTTCCATTAAAAGAATCCCAAGGTACCTTTTAGTTATTACTAAGCCAGGAATATGGAGTGAGAGCTAGAACTCAAGGGGAGGAAAAATCAGGCAAGAAGTCAACACTGAAGGGGTGATTTACCTTCTCCTATAAGTTTTGAGACTGCAAAAGGCCAAAGGAACTCAGCCCCCTCTCTAATCTGTGGATAACAACAAGCACAGCAATCTGCGGAAACTTAAATGAGATGCCGAGAATGCTCACTAGCTCAGAATGCCAGGTTTTCCAAAGAGGAACTGGATTCAATAAAGAAGAACTGCACCATAGTTGGACTGAACTGCACCCTATAGATTCACTTTTAGGCCTGATGGAAGGGGACGCATGGACATGCTCCCAGAGGAGGAGGCCAAGCTGAAAACACCAGCACATCTTTGTGGACCGTATGTGACATCTCAGCCCTTGACCCTGCGGTGTCAGTTAGGTTCAGGCACCCTTGTTTTCACACTGCAATTCAATCTGGAACTTTCTAAGATACTTGAAGACAATTATCATCCCACTGGGCAATCACCTGAATGAGTTGACTATCATTTCTGGCAGTTGTCACATAGGAGAGAGGCCCACAGGCCATGTCTAGCCCACTGCGCACTGCCTGACATTTCAGTACATTTTTATTGGAATACAAGCACGTATCCATGTATCCAATATAGCTGCTTTCCCTACACAATAGCAGTTTTCAATAGGAACCACAACTGCATGGCTACAAAACCTAAAATACTATCTAGACCTTTTTGTAAAAGATGGTTAATACCTATTCTAGAAGAACAAATCCTACAGAATCACTCTTCCCTGAAGAAGTTTTAGAGAACAAGCAAATAAGACCATCCTAAAGTACTGATATCCCCCAATCCAAGGAAGAGAAAAAAATTATCTGGGATTTCTAAAAGAGCTCCCTGTCTGAGATGGAGCCTTACTTATGCTGCACTTCATCTGGAAGAAAAAAATTGTTTTTCCTTCCTACCTTTTGGCAACCTTCTAAAATTTAATCAATAGCTTCTCAGCACATGTTTGTCGATATTGAGGTCAAAATGTCTACACTCATATTTTCCACTTGAAAAACTCAATTCTCAGGAAAGCAGGAAATAGTTAGGATCTATAGTAGAGGCAGACGCATTTCCAGACAAAAACTAATGGGAACGGGGAGGTAAAGCCCACATGATCTTGATCTTACAGGATTAACATATATGATGACAGCATTGTGTCTGGCATGAGATGAAATTTCAGTTGTCTCATTTGCATTTCCTTCTTGAATGACAAGAATTGTCGAACGCTTTTTCATATATTACTTTGCCATTCATATTTCTTCATTTGAGAATGTATATTCACCTCAGGTGCCCATTTTTGGATTATGACTTTCAGTTTTGTGGCCTGGCTCTTTTAAATTTTTTATATGTTCTAGATAGAGCACTTATATGTCCCTTTATCTGAGGGACACGACTAAAATTTGTTCCCAGTTCGTTGGTTTTCTTTTTTACTCTGTTGGTGATTTCTTTTGATGTCGGAAAAACTTTTTATTAAGATGGATCCCCAGTTGTTGATTCTTTGAAGTATTTCCTATGTAGTTTGGATTTTGTCCATGAACTCTCTGCCTACCCATATGTCCTCAAGATTTCTACCTACTTTATACTCCAGTAGATTTAGTGCTTCTGTTTTAATATTTAGATCATTGATCCATTTTGAATTTAATTTAGTGCACGGTGATAGACATGGGGGTAGTTTCAGCCTTTGGTACATCAAAAGCCAGGTTTTCTAGTTCCATTGATCAAAGAGGCTGTCTTTTTTGTAACAGGTAAATTTTTGAAACAATGCAAATGCCCATCAATTGAAGAACGGATAATGAAGATAACAATATGCAGTACAACAATCACTGTCAGTTTCCTCTCATCTTGTTTTGAAATTCTGTTCTGAAATCATCTTGTTGAGGTTTTCATTCTCTTTAAAATAAATGGTTTTAAAAGGTGTGTTTTTTTTATACAATGCAGTGCTACTCAGCTATAAAGAAAGATAAACTCCAGGTTTTCATAAGTAAGTGGATGCAAATAGAGACCATAGTCATGAAATAATCAGACTCTCATGTGTAAACATCATATTATCTCCCTAATGTAAGAAATTAAAAGAGTAAATAGAATCAAAAAGTTATAATACATATTGTGAAAGGGAAAAAACTGCTCAAAAGGAAAGAACAATTACAATGGGGGAAAGGAAAAAAGGGAAAAATATATGTGTATGCATACACAAGATGGCTAAGATAACTATACTACTAATTTCTAGTAGTTAATTGAAAGAAACAGTTTGTGCTTATATTGATCAGTTTTGCATGCCTGCCATATCTGTTTATCTGAGCAACTACTTTGAAGTTAACAACAGGCAATATAATAGCCACTGTTAATTTCCTATCATCTTATTTTGAAATTCTGTATTGTTTTGATTATTTTTTCTCCTTTAAAGCAAAAGTAAATATATATAATTATGCCAAAAAAAATCACAGTACTGGATTATAATACAAACAGTCTCCAAGGCATCATTTGTATTTTTTTTTTCCTCAAGCATATTGCAGTGAAATTTCTCAAAGGATACCTTAAACGAAAAAAAAGGAAAAAAAAAAAAGTTTGCATTTTTGTTATTTATTTTATTTTGTATTATTTAGTACAAGTTGTACAAGGTCTCAATACACACATGGGACTCCAGAGATACTCCTATTTGCAGCCTCTAAAGTGCTGAGATTATAGGCATGCACCACCATGCCCAATCTCAGTCACAGTCTCAGTGCATGGCACCCCGGGGATTGAACCCTGGTCCCCGTGTCTGCCTAGGAGGGCACTTTAATCATTTACGCTATCTGGCCTACTCTTGCATTTCTAATAACCAGAAGTAGTCAGAAAGCATTCTTTTCTCTGAAATTAATTATAAAACTAGGAGATGTTAAAATAGAATGGCAGACTCCCAAGGATGCTCCAGGAATCCCTCTATGCTGATTTAACTTTGTGTGAAGTTAATTTTAAAACACCCTAGGACCGCGGTGGCAAAGCTGTGGCATGCGTGTACCAGCAGGCTGTTTACGTCACTGAAAACTCTAGAAAGTTAGCCACTACTGCCCTTGGGACTCCAAAAGCCTAGCAACAAGATACGGTCAAGACTCAGAAATCCTTGGCTATGCCTGGCTAGTTTTTTAAAATAATTAAGAGGAAATATTCAACCCAAGCACAAAAAATGGGAAGATGCCCTGAGGGATTATTGGTTTGTCTCCCTTCCTTAACTGTAGGTCTCCTGTGAATGCAGTTGTTGAGGGCTGAACAGTGGGCACTGCTTTTGCAAAGGGGTAAGGGTGGTCCACGCAGATGATGTGGGGCCTGCATTCAAATTCATCCAGCTGCAGAGTGATCTAGGCCTGAAACAAACCCTGGCTACAAGAATGGGCAGGCCACATGACTGTTTGCTAGGATCACACGTGTGGCTCATGGATTTTCCACAGCTCCTGCTGACTTGGCCTTCCCAGGCAAGGCTCTTCCGTGACTCAACCTCCTCCCCATACAGCTTGTTAACAGATACCAGCAATCTGCCCCTCTGCATTGCGCCCTGAGCTGTTCATAAAGAGGCACAGCTCAATGCCAAGGAGATAGCTCAGTGGTCTAAGCACCTGCCTGGCAAGTACAAGGACCAGAGTTTCTTCCCTGGCCCCAGAACCCTGGGTGCACAGCACCAGGCCTGAAGCCAGGTACAGTAGCACACATCTGTAATCCCAACACTGGGGAGGCTGAGGCAGGAGAATTACTACAATTCCCAGCTGGGTAGTGAAGCCTTGTATCAAATTAATAATAATAATAATAATAATAATAATAATAATAAGCATAGCTTGTGGGATGGGAGCCAGCATTGCCTGTTGGCACCCTAACTATGCTCCAGGAGCAACAATAAAAAGGTATCAGCCTTTGTTCTTCTCTTATTGTGATTACACAAGAATGTAATTTTTGGGGCCAGGACATACTTCAGCTGCACATCACCTGCCTGGCAAGCATGAGGTCATGAGTTTGATTCCCATTACAAGAAAGAAAGAAAGAAAGAAAGAAAGAAAGAAAGAAAGAAAGAAAGAAAGAAAGATGTTACCTTTTTAAAAAAGGAGAAGAAATGTAACTTTCCTTCTGCTGAAAGTAAGACCGGTGACTGGTCAAGGAAACAAACTTAGGGAGGGTTTAACACCAATTCGCCAGCTCAACTATCTAACATTTCCCCCATTGAAGTGTGTGTACCCCACGTTCAGCTCATAGTTTGCTTAGAGCAAAGCACAGGTCATCGGAGGTCCTCTCCCTGTGCGCTAGCAGGGTCATTGTGAACTAGCCTAGAACATTGGTTACCAAAATGAGAAACACCCCTGAAAATCGCACTTCAGCGGTTTCGTTCTTATTCCCATTCTCACCAACAGAGCAAGGGGTCAACTCCGAACACTGCGGTCACGGAGCTCACGCTGCTAATGCTTCCCGTTACATTTTAGTTTCAAAGAAGTGAAACCCAAAGGCAGGGAAAAAAAAATAATAATAGGTCTTTTCTGGTCACCCACTGGGAAGTCTATCTAATTAATGCTAGATATTTTATCTAAAAATGATAAATCGCAAAGGATTTACATATCTCTTAATATGAAATCTCTTAAATCAGGCTTTCTTTTATATTGCATTAGTAAATTGTGACTCCCACAACCTTTTAATTTGACAACTACAAGTTTTATAGACATAACTGGTCTTACAACCATCTCTTTATCAACCGCCCTGAAATGCCTTCTATTACTCAGAGCATAATACATGATGACCGTAGTTCTCTGAACTTTTTTTTGCTCATTCCAACTCCTATCGTTTATGTCTCAATCAACCAATTCTTCTAACATGGTCACTTCATAATTTAAGCCTTGGTTGCTTTGCTTACTCTGAGTATAAACACATTAATACTACGAATACTCACCATAAGCTCTGGATATGTAGGCCGTTCTTTGGAATTCTTCTTCAAGCTTAAAAGGAAATTTAAAAAAAAAGTAATCAAATTAAATCTAGAAATCATTAGGATATTAGCACTTATAAAAGACTGACCATAATCAGCTTTTTTAAAGACAATGAAAACATAGGCTTCCTGACATGACCTTCCTTTGCTGTTATAAATGATGTTGTAAATCAACCTGGGCATGACTTCATAAGAAAATAACTGTTATGATTTGTGTCTAGGTGTGCCCACAAGGCCTCATGCAGTCAGAGGGCAGCTTCTGGAATTTGTGAATGGTTACTGTGCACCTCTCCCGGGGCAGGTGATTTGTATTTCGATGTGAGGAAGGAAGTTAGCTGCTTGGCCTGCTTGAGCGGCTGCTACTGCTCCCTGTGCTCTTGCTCTTGCCCACAGACATGAAAGGCTGCCCTCTGCCCTGTGCCTCTCTGCCTTGGGCCAGATGAACGTGGACTGAAACCTCCAGGAACTGTGAGCTACATAAACCTTTCCTCTCTCATTTTGAGTGTTGGGTACTTGTCCCAGCAATGAGAGAAGAATAACTGAGACAATAGCTATGTGCATGGCTTGGTCGCATTGGATGCTTGACCATACACGTTCTGATACACAGCTACTGTATTTTCAAACATATATCTACTTTCTTTCAAGGCACTTTTTAACTCCACCTCACCTGGCAAAGAGACTGGGAAGTATTTCTCATAATTCATTTACCACTTCACTATCTGCACCTACTTGGTTCTCCTCGCTGGTGCTATCTTGAATGTGTACAGTACTGTCATATTCCTAACCATTCCTGAGATAGAGAAAATAAGCCCCCAAAGCTTCCAAGGTAACAATTTGTTTACTACATCTTAATGAGAAAAGAGAAAGCACACCTAGTCAGTGACTCAGCTGTTACTCTTGCTAGAAATCCTTTGAGGCCATGCTCTACTGTCAGAAAGACTTGAGTCATTTAGCTTTCTGTTTATACATACATTTGATACCATTTGATGCCAGAGGAAATGGTAAAATAACCTGCAAGCTAAAGAGACCAAACCATGACCCCTGCGATCAACCCACCCCGAGCATCTACTCATCCCAGCCTTAAAATGGAAAAAAGAAAGAGTTTATTTGGAGTTGGAATCACAGAATATATAATGAAGAAATAGATGATGTTTTTGAACTATGACTTAAAAGGCAACATACAGTCTACAGCACCACAGGGCCAAAAATTATACATGAATGGTGAGGAACTTTGCCTGGAGTTGAAGGAACCAAAATGTGATTGATCGTTAGGATTAACTGGGATTTATGCTAATGGGTCACTTGGAGGAAATGAAACTCGCTATGGGTGACATGGACTCTGCTCCCCTGACATAAGCTGATTGGAAAAGGGGAGGCAAAGTGTGGAGAGGTAAGAAAGAGAATCCACTGAGAGACTCTGAGAAACTATGGCTTTAAACAAAACGAAATGAAGGAAAAAAAAAAAAAAAAAAAAAAAACTAAAGATTTTGAACCAAGACAACTTAAAAGTCGCCTACCAGTTTATTCCAGGTAATGTTGTAGGTAGAAGCCAAGGAACCTGGGACAGGGTAACAGGTAGGTTTGAGGACAGAAGGCTCAACCTGGAATTGAGGGCAGACCTAGGACCTAGGGACCTCAGTGGCCAGACCACCTATGAGGGAAAGTTTCATCTCCACTGAGGATAAAAATAAGAGTGAATTAGGTACAGGAATTAGTAAGTGTCAAAGGCAGGTTGACGTGGGAATGCGTGTGTCAGTGAAATGAGTGTGATCTTGCAGTTACCCCCTGTGGCTCTGTACCCTACTGCTTGCAGGAAGGTGAAGCACCCCAGAGGACACTGGGTAATACCTGGAGGCTTCCTGCATTGAGTGGCTGGTAGCAGCTGTGCCTGGCATCTAAGGTGTACTGGTAGAGGCCAGGGGTTTTGCTAGCCCTCCTTTCAGACAGGGAGGTCCACCCCAGCAAGAAACAATTTAACCCCAGCTATCACTGGTACAGAGGTTGAGGAGCCCTGGGGTGTCCTCCTAGGGTGTCCTTGTGGGTTCTTGTCTCCTGTTCCCTTCTCTGAGATGGGATTCACTTCAAAGAATAGCTGCTTACCCTGTTACTTGAGCACAAGCCCATCACTCCATCTCCCCCCTACTTCCTCCTCTCTACCTTCATCCCTAGAATCAAGGCTTTTTCTGCGTCCAGGATCTAGTTCACCCAGTAAGAAACACAGAGGAAGAAATACGACCATTCAGCATGGCTGCTCTGCACGTCAATCCCAGTGTAAATAAACACGTAAAGACTGCGCACAGGCCCCCACTTCCAGCTATTGCTCAGAGTACATCAAATCCCAGAAAATCTTCAACACCTTAACCTGCTAATACCATAACAAGGAACACAAAGACAACATGAAATCCATACTCAGTAGTCAAGGGGTTGACTGTGGGTGCTTCAGTTAGACAACTGCCTCAAATCTAACGTGGGCGCATTGCGCACTTCGGCATGCTTCCCTGTCAAACTCCAACACACGGGGATGATTGGATAGCAAAGACTAGGCCTGGCCTCAGACGTTACAGTCATAGCCTCATTCACTAGCCAGGGTCTTTGTGATACTGACAATGCTTCGCTTTGTATTCAGTACACAGAAAACAACTCTTTCCAGCAGGCAGAAACATCCATTTCTGAGGAGAAGTGATTCTTCCCTGCAGATTGCTTTATCTTTTCATAGTTCACAAAAAATACCGCCACGATTTTCTTTTCCTTATGTCTGTATTTTAATAACAGGATGGAAATACCCATTTGGATCCATAATGAAATGGTTAAGAGTTTGGAAACTCTTAACAGAGTTTCCAATGACAGAGACTGCTAGCCAATAAGCTACTTCTTGTTTTATGGCCTTTCAGGAGAAGGCTCAAAATTCACCCCAAGTTCTACTACTGGGTATTGATGAAAAATATTTACACAGTGAAGCAAGGCTGTTTATTGAATTCATATAATTGATATAACCAGTTTCCCTATCTTTTAAAATAAGAACAGTTCAAAACATGTACTAAGGAAAGCAAAACACCCAGGATAAGGTTGGGGGAGGGAGAGCAACTTTTCCATGTTTACTAGGAAGTGCCTAAAATTCAGCATGAAATAACAACAGCAGAGTTCAAAGCAACACCAATTTCCTTTTGGCTTGAAGTCAGACTTTTGAGTTTTCAGGTGGCTTGTCATTTTCAAGTGTGCAATTAGCTAACTGCTCTAATTCCTCTTCCAAACACCACAACACACACTTCTGATCATCGCTGACACTAAAACACAGCTCCATGCTGTCTTGAGAATTGCTAGCTTCAAGCTTGGGCTGACCAGAGGATTTCTGCCTGTTCGAATCCCCCCGATGGTTTCCAAGAAGGGCTGTTGCTTGCATCCATGGAATAGAAACACAGAGGGCGACACGAGCCATACATGTGTGCAAAGCTAAGGAAACATCTGGCATCTGCTTCTTCTACTATCCTTCAAGAACAACTACAAGGCTCTATTGGACTGCCTCTGTTTTACAGCAGTTCCTCTGAGGCAGACAGTATCGACACCT
Organism: Myocastor coypus; assembly: GCA_004027025.1. Lineage (NCBI taxonomy): Eukaryota > Metazoa > Chordata > Mammalia > Rodentia > Myocastoridae > Myocastor > Myocastor coypus. The sequence continues at coordinate 46,797 of PVJA010002254.1, read as the reverse complement.
GGAGGGGACGCCAACACAGTTCCCTACACCAGCAGGCTGGTCAGCTGGGCACTCAGTCTCTGAATAAGGCTGGGAGGAAAAGCAACAACAAGTCTGGCTATTTCAGCAGTGGGCAGTTGATTTACGGTGATGTCCTTTGATTCACCTATAGGAAGAAGCATGAGCTTGCCAAGACTCTTTTTTCTTTTTTTTAAATAAAATCTCATTCATGAACCCTTTTCAGGATAGGACTATAGCGCTTTTTGTTTCTGCTTTTGCTTTTGTTTTTGTTTTTGTATATTAGAGAAGGGTCCACAAGGTGTTTAGGGTCTCACTACTAGATCGAACTCGTAGGGATCTGCCAGTTTCCAGCCTCCCAAGAGCTGGGATTATAGGCACATGCCACTACACCCAGGCTCAAGTGCCATCCCAGTGCACCCTGGGGGCAGGGCGAGCACCGCAGGCCTGGGGATTGAACCTCTGACTCTGGTCCCTGCTTGCAGGCACTTTAATCTGCTGGGCTATTTGGCTAGCCCAGTAGGGCTTTTCTATGAGGCTTCTACTAATATGAAGCCCCAAACAAGACCTCTGCGTGTGGTCAACATGACCCATATTAGGAATCATTTAATATCTCCATTCTAAGAAAACTACATGGGGGGGGGGGGGCAGCACTCCACAGTTGGAGTTTTGCATACAAAAGGAATGGGTCTCTAAGGAGTCATTATTTCTTTCATCTTCAACTTCATAAGAATAAACCTATAGAATTTCCTCTTTTTTCCAGGATGCAGTTTCTCTGATATTTCTGCAGAAGAAATGGAGCAGCAAGAGAGACAGCAGTCTGTTCTCTGAAGCTAACCTTGGCGAACAGGGACACAAGTTTGTAAGTGTTTCATACCGTGACCTCTTGTCACCTGAGAGAAACCAGTCAGTTCTGTACTACCAGGGGACAGAGACTCCCAAGCAGAATGTGGTGCCCAGCAGCACTGCGACATTAACAAGTGCTTCCAGAGGATGCATCCTACGGCAGCTTGCCAGGCTGTGAGCAGTGTAACCTTTCTCTAAGTCTAAAGACAGCGCAGGAGATAAACACATAGGTGTATGTGCCACAGACCTTGACATGAAATATTTCACTTTCCAAAGCTGTAGCTCTCTTTCCCCATTTATCACCAAGAATCGGGGCACTGTGAGGATTCCTGAAAGATCTTAGTTTGTGTCACAAAAGTAAAACACAGCAAATCACTCAAAGCAGGGCTTTGTCTAAAACCGTGACTCAACATTATAGTTTTAGATGAAGTGGAATCGAAATATGACATGCAGGTGTAAAAGACGCGGGGCCGTTAATTCCCCTCAAAATGCTCCCCAATATGTATTCAATCTTGCTGCTTCCTGAAGCAGGTGTGGACACCCTCTTTTGTGAATGTCTTCTAGAGGCATGATCAAAATTATGGTGAATGCTCCTGCCAAGAGTCATAAGGGAAAATAAGCTGACAAAAACATTACACTGTGTCCTTACACACCAGATGCAGTGCTGTGTGATCCCTGTCTCCTCCTTAAAGTTAAAATGACTGCAAAAGTGAAAGGTGTTCAGTCAGCTCAGTGAAGCAAAGCAGCCACGACAACGCAAGGAAAGACATGAAGGAAGGGCCCAGAACCGCGTCAGAAAACATCAAGAACAGCGGGATGACGGTGCTCACGTGCAGAGGGAGAGTGCTGAGGGTGGGGAGGACCTTTGCGATGGTTCCTTTACTATAATACATTTTTTAACATTCACCCTATATTTAAGTCACACTTCAAAAAGCGCAATGGAAAACATAGCAAAAAAAAAAGTTCATGGGATCTGCTGCTCTTCATCAATAAACAAAGGTTCTTTGATCATGACCACTTTTTACTTCTTTCCACTCTATTCCAGACCAAATTTCAAGCTTATAGTCGTCAAACAAGGACCAGAACTGGACTGTTACTGAGTGGCAGGTAGGTGCCCAGATGTTCACGTCTATGAAAAATGAAACTGTATCAGTACAGACCCAAGTCAGTCATAAGAGCTAAAAAAAATAAAATAAAATAAAGATGCAATATTCAACCTAGTCAGCTTCACAATGATTTAATGCACATTCCTAAGGGTGATCAAAGAAAATACACTTATGGTGACTTACAGCAGGCCAAAAAAGTTCCTTTTCTGGGGCCCAAAATAAGAGAAGCTGTCGGTCCTGGAGTCCAAGCAAGGAACAGAAGGAGCACTGATAAAACTCAGAAGGGATCTGCCTCTATTCCCAGTTCCCAACCTAAAAGAAGTGACTCACTCAGCTACAAAACCAATATTCTCAAGTATGGGATGCTACCAGAGTTCCAATCCTGAAGGTTTGAAGAAAATTATATCCTATGAAGGTGTCTAAGTTGAAGTCACTTTTTTAAGCTTCTCTTATTTAAAAACTCCTTTTTTTTTTTTTTTCCAGGTACCAGAGATTGAACTTGGGACCTTGTACTTACTAGGCAGGCCCTTATGCCACTGAGCTATTTCCCCAGCCCAAAGTCAATTTTAATGAACCCTACAAGCAAGATGAACAGATTTCCTGAATGTAAGAAAGGCATCACATGTTGTGATGAGATGACATCGAATTAACAGGAATAACAGAAGTCTACAATGACAGGAACTAAAACACCTCCACAGCGCAGAATATTTAAGTAAGTGAACTGTAGTAGCTGAGCTAAAACTGAGAAAAGGTGGAGATCCTAGAGCACCAGCGTGACGCCTGACGCCTCCATGGGTCTAAAGCAGGACAGCAGGCACAGCATGGGCTCTACACAAGGGGCAATAATAACAGAATCTGGGAATTCCATGCACAATGCATACATTAAAAGGAGTTAGGCCAGCAGGTATGGTGGTGCATACCCGTAGTCCCAGCACTCAGGAGGCTGAAGCAGGAAGGTCCCTGTGAGTATCAGGCTGGTGTGGCCTACATCCTGACAGCAAACCAGCCAGAACTACATAGAAACCCTGTCTCAAAAAAAACTTTTTTTTTTCTTTTCAAAGGTTGTTGTTTTCACTTTGTGGGATTTGCTCATTTGTTTTTGTGCTGGGAACTCAATCCAGGGCTGTGTGCATGTTATTGGGGTGCTCTGCTGCTCCTCTAGCTCCAATGTCTGCATTTTTAAAATTTTTGTGAAGTATTTCAAGGCTCCGATACTTTGACAAACTTTCAAGTACAGGGGGAAAATGTATTGGAAAAATAAAGTAATTGAATGATTTCTTTATTTTTTTTTTAAACAAACAGCAGATCAGAGGCATCCCAAAAAGTCAGGTCTATGGGGTCTCTGTGTAGATCCACGCTCTCATGAGGCGCATTAAGAGAGCTGTAGGAGTGCACCAGGATAACTTGAGAAGATCTGGAGAGCACTGCAGCTCTGCCTTCTCCTTGAACCAGTTACACTGGATTCTCTCAGGACGATAGAATGGGAGGTCTCCTCACAGACAGGACATTTGCAGGTGTGCTGGAGATCTCCACAGGGGCAGCCAGAGCTACAAACACTGGATTTGGATTAAACCTGTGATTCGCAATAGGAAACCTGCTTTCTCCAACTCATTGCCAGAGTTGCTTGAAAGACCCAGAACCCTGGGAAGAGGGAAACAAGACAAGCGGGAGGAAGGAAGGAAGACACCTTGTACTGACCGCCTCAGCGAGATCCTTCCCGGGTACCACCCCTCCTGAGAACTACTGGTCGGAAGTTTCCAAGATGACCTCCTCCCTGGGCCTACATGACCTCCCAACCTTTGCATGCACGGCAAAAGGAGTCAAAGGAAGCAACAACCAAACTGGAGTGCGGGAATCCAGGAGCCAAGGAAGCTAGGGACCTACTTCGACACTGCAGATGTAAAACAGATGGAGGCATGTAACTCGCCATTCCGAGACGTGCATTTCAGAGACATTTCACAAGACGACAGTAAAGCTTATTGCCATAGCTTCTTTGGGCTGGCCATTCAGTCAAAAATAAAACATACAAACAACAAGCAGCACCACAACAACAAAATCTCACGATGGGACAGCATCGTAATGCACTAGGAAAAAGCACCAGGGCTGAGAAGGGGCCCAGGACAAATAAAAAGTCCAGGTGGACTCCGTGTCCTAGGAGCATAGCGCAGCTTTGTCTCGCCACGTCGTCCGTCCAAGCTGTATTCAGAAAACGTTTGCCCAGAGTGCACGGGGAACAAAGAACGATGCCCAGGGGAAGGCGTCGCCTCAGCTGCCCTGCGTGCTGAGAGGCCTGTGGAGCCCCAAGCCCCTCCACAGAAGGTGCCCTCCGAGCCCACAGCTGGGGCCGCCGCCAGCACCGACTCCCCACTTCCTCCTGATGGTGAGGGAATTTCGAAGGGCACCCAGATGATCCAGCTCAGCTCCATCTTGTGATTCTCACCTGACATCCTCTTCCCACCAGTGCTCGCAATAATCACTGCCTACCCAGATATGGCAACCCTCATGGCCCCAGTGCAAGAAAACGCCACCTCATTGTTTGGACAACCCGACACTCCCACCAACCTCCTTGAGGAACATTAGAAGTCCTTTTATTTTTTTCTGTTGAGCCAGGGTCTCACTATGCAGTGCAGGCTGGCCTAGAACTCGCTCATGTAGCCTAGGTTGGCCTCACACTCACAGCACGCCCCCCACCTCGGCCTCCCGAGTACCAGGATGAGGGCGTGCACCGCCACACCTGGCTGGGACCCTAGCAATCCTAGGAGAACACATTCGACCACCTGACTGCATGTCAGATTCGCTCCCTTCCAAACACTCTCTTCTCAGGCCCCCATCATTGCCTGTGATGCCCCCCTGGGAGGTACATCTGCAGTCAGCAAGGGCTCCGGAGAAGCCAAGGTCTCGCAAGGGCTTCTGGTACCTAACCTGCAGCCCTGAGTGTCTCTCCCCCTCCCACCCAGAGTAATCCTCTCTGTTTTTTCCCCAAGGCTGGAGACCCTGCCACATTTTCCTTTGTGCTCCAACCTATATGAAAGCTTCCAACTCTCATGGAGCAGCTTTTTGCCGCTGTGATGCTTGGCTTGTTCTCCCCTTTGGAGCGGCTTTCCTCCCCTCCTTCCCTTTCGTGTGGGCGATACCTCAGTTTACTTCCCCCAGAGAAGCCTACCTTGATGTCTTTTCTGAGCTTCCTAAATGCCCTGCACACACCTCCACCCCTGGAGAGACCGCCAGGTTGCAAGGCTATATGCTAATAACCGACTTGGTCAACGCACCTCCTTGACTTGGAAGCCAGAGATGGTGCCACAGTTGTCAACCCCTCCCCCACCCCATCCTCGGCGTGTGCCGTAACTGCTCTCAGAATGAATGGGCGCATGCGTCATGGATGAAGCCCAGGGGAGGGAACGCACGTGCGCACAAGCCCTCCCTGCATACACAGGCACCGGACTGGGCGCTCTCTCACCACTGTGAGGTAAAGTCGACAAACTCTGCGGAGAACTTGTCTGCGGGGAGCTGGGGGGATGGTTCCTCTACCACCTGCTTGAGCTGCTGGAACGGAGTGCCCCAGGAATCATAGGGAAACCGCAGGATGGCCAGCTCGATCTGCAAGGGAGAGACGTGCAAGCCACGTTTTATTTATTTTTATTTGCTTATTTATGTTTTATGCATTTAGTACAGGGTCTACAGGGTGTTACTACACAGATCGGACTCGTAGTGAGCCTTCTGTTTGCAACCTCGCAAGCGCTGCTACTATAGGCGCGCGCCACCATGTCCAGTCTCTATCGCCATCTCAGCCTGTCGGGAGGACCGGGCCAGCACCGCACACTGGGGATCGAACCCCTGGCCCCTGCGTCTGCCTAAGCAGGCACTTCAATCTGCTAAGCTATCTGGCCAGCCCATGGAAACGGGAAGTTTAAAACAAGGGGGACTTCGACAGTCAGGTGTGTCTCATTCTAAAAGAACCAGGGCCAAGTACAAAACTGATGTCCAAGAGTTATCTGAGGACAAAACAGAAATAAATAAACCAGTCTTTAGACATCTTCTCCAAGTGGCTAATGCTACTGGATTATAAATATGATCTTACCAAAGACAGTCATTAAAACCTATCTGAAACCCATCCCCTCACTGAAACCCAGCCTGCTACTTCATAAAATCTGTCAGCCAACCGGATTCAACTTCCTGGAAGGTGTACAGCAGCCAGGTTTTAACAGGTTTGGTCTGGGAAGGAATTCAGACCCCATTCTTGCAGAGGTGTACCTCTGCTGCCACCTGCCGGCCGTTTGTTGAAATGGAAAACTGGGAGGAAAAAGTAGCCTAGGACTTGAACAAAGGCTGCTTTGCTATTACAGTACAATGCGTTTTCTGGATAGGGACATGAAATATCACAGGTTGTAGTGGCGCTGCTGTGCCTGAGAAGTCAGAACTGCATCAGAATTTCTAGATCTGGGCTGGCGAGATAGCTCAGAGGTCTAAAGCGCCTGTTTAGGCAAGCTTAGGCAGGCGGAGGAGAATGTGGTTCAATCCCCGGCAACACAAGCCGCACCAGCCCTGCCCTCTGGGTGGGCTGAGCCAGCCAAAAGAAAGAAAGAAAGAAAGAAAGAAAGAAAGAAAGAAAGAAAGAAAGAAAGAAAGAAAGAAAGAAAGAAAGAAAGAAAGAAAGAAAGAAAGAAAGAAAGAAAGAAAGAAAGAAAAGAATTTCCAGATCCTGGTGATGCAGTAAAAATCCATGATCACCAAAGCTAGGAATCACTTGGGGGATAGAAAGATAGCTCAGCAGTCTAAGCACCTGCCCAGCAAACTCAAGGACCACGGTTCAATCCCCAGCACCACAGGCCATGCTAGCCCTGGAACCCTGGGAATGCTCAGCTGGCCACCAAAACTGGGCATGGTAGTGCAGGCCTGTAATCCCAGCACTAGGAAGGCTAGGACAGGAGGATCACTACAGGTCTCAGCTGCATTAGTAACACCCTGTACCAAATAAATAAATAAAAGATTAAAAAGAAAAAAATTATAAAATAGGAATCACTAATTATATGCCCGTGAGAGCAGTGCCTAAGGAAATCATCCTGTTTTTCATCATCGCTCTAGGATAGACTTTACCTCAGCATCCATGACTTCTATAATGAAAACATCCCAGGACGCACACTGCATGTCCTGGACAGCACAACTCCCTCAGGCACATGAGTACCGTTTGTGACGCTTAGGATTTTTGCCTTCACTGGAACAATTTAATCTAATGTACAAAGCACCCAGGCAGACCCTCTCGGAAGGGTTTCGGGCAGAACAGGTCAAAACCAAAGGGGGGCGCTCTTGGCCACACATTATCTTCCTTACATTGGTACATGGGCTGTGGGCTCCCCCTGGATTAGGGCAGTAAAATAATCCATGGGACTATGCCAGTTACTTAAGGGTACACAACTAGCAAGCAGCAGCAGAGGAAAATAAAAAGAAATTTTAAAAAGAGCAATTCTGGTTTTCCCAATCCCAATTCAATGTTTCTACTGCTCACACTGAAAACAATGTCCACTCAAAAATCACCTGCCATCTCAGGCAGGAAGGGACTCCCCAGGCTAGCAGCAGCGAGGACATTTGTTCTTTGGTACCAACATCCACCCCAGGGCAGCTGCCTAGTCAGAACCTCATAATCCTACCATCGTGATGCCCAGACTCCAGATGTCCGACTTCACACTGTATCCCTTCTGGTTGAGTTCTGGGTTGATTCTTTCAGGCTGGAAAGGAGACAGACAACAGAGGAACTGGAGATGCCATTGCGGTGACATTTGAAGCTCCATAAAAGCCAGAGGTGGGGATATTACCAGCTGCCCTGCCAAGGTGTTTTCAACTGTCATCATGCCTCTCAGGCCAAAAAAGGCAAAGCAACTACAATAAATAGCAGGATACCCCTGAGGGCTGTTTTTTGTCTTCTGTATTAATCCTTCCGTAGGAAGAGCAATAACTTGAATCTCATTCACAACCAATTTTAATTTTGTGATGAAGAAAAAGGAGGATGTACATTATCAAGCTGTTCTAGCTATCAAAAAACTATCGGGATTGAAAACACCAGCAGTCCAGGCTCAGTAAAAGGAACCTGGAAGGTGGTCACTAGGCTACCATCTGACAGTCCTAGGACGCAGTGACTTGCAGCTAAACATCAATAGGGAGCTTTTTATTTCCAAACATAAAAATCCATTTCCAAATAAAACGTGGTGCAAGTTCCAAGTCCCCAAGGTCTCTGCTAATGGCAATGAATCTTCATAGTTGTGAGGTTCCCCTGGGTCCAACTCAACCACCCTGCACAGCTAATTTACATTCTGCTTACTATTCTCCCTCAAGTAATGTTCTCTTGCCACTTACAGTAGAGAATTTTATACAGGCTTTATGCTTTACTCTTACATATTTTCAAACAAAATATCCCATTTGCTTGAATTTTTAAAAACATGTACACCGGGCCAGCCAGATAGCTTAGTGGGCTAAATGCCTGCTTATGCAAGCACAGGGACTGGGGTTCGATTCCCCAGCATCACATGCCATGCTGGTCCTGCCCTGAGGCTCACCAAGACTGAGACTGGGTACGGCAGCACAGGCCTGTAATCCCAGCTCTGGGGAGGCTGAAAACAGGATGATTGGTATGAGTCTGAGCTTTGTAGTGAGACCCTGTACCAAATACATTAAAAAAAAAAAAAAGAAAGAATTATTAAAAACACATGTGCCATGAAAGTTTGCACCACCCAAACTCCACATACGGAAATCTAATTGCTGTGTGGTCATAATCAGAAATGGAGCCTCTATCCAGTGACCAGGGTGGAGCCCCTTTGAACGAGGTCACTGACTTTATAAAAGAACCCCTAGAGAGAAATCTTACCCTCTTACCACATGAGACAAAGCAAGAATGAACCATGTAAGAACCTAGAGAAAGAAGCCCTCAACACTAGAAACTGAATCTGTCCAGGGTTGATCTTGGTCTTCCCAGCTTTCAAAATTTTAAACAACTAAAATTCTGTTACTTACCAGCTTCCTAGTTAATTTGCTTTTATATCACAATCCAAAGGAGCAAAGAATATACACAAGAGATTGTCCCTCTCAGGCAGGAATAGGTAAGAATACAGAGCGCTGCCGAGTATGTCCTTAAGTGTGACGCACATTCCATCTTTCCACCCGCATCTGTCTCTTCTTTACTCCCCACCCTGGCTTAACAGGCAGTCGGGTCCAAGACACCGCCCAGGCTGCCGCACTTACGGCCATGTACGGTTTGCACCCCGCGTCGATCGTTTTAGCAACGGAGTCTACCAGGTAGCCGCTGATCCCAAAATCACACATCTTCACTTGGCCCAGGGTGTTAATCAGCACGTTGGAGGGCTTGACATCTAAAAGGAAGTCAACCACGGTCCTGTCACTCCAGCCTGCTCCCAAGATCCATTTCTCTACCACCAGAGGGCCTGGGCCCGCCCCTGGCCCTGCCCCTTCCTTGGCCCACGCTGCACTGCACAAGGCACCCGTGCTCTTGGACTCCCAGTTATACTGCTCTCAACCACATTTTCCTTCTTTGTGTTTTCTCTCTCCCCCGTGGGCCTGTGATTCTTCAACTGAAAAGCACCATTTCCTCTATATACGCCATCATCTCCGTGGCTAACATTCACGTAGGAATAACTTGACTCAGCCTTATGTCTGGTTCGAAATGATAATCTGTTGCCTATTTAATGTGGAAGTAAGTGACTGAAGAGGATGGGCCGGCGAGATGGCTCAGCCAACTAAATGCCTGCCTAGGCAAGCACAGGGACCAGGGTTTGATCCCTGGCACCACATGCCACGCTGGCCACCACAACTGGGCACGGTGGTGTTCACTTGTAATCCCAGAGCTGGTAGACTTGAAAATAGGAGGATCACTACAGGTCCAAGCTGCATAGTAAGAAGACCCTGCACAAAACACATTAAAAAAAAAAAAAAAAAGGGACAGAAAAAAAGAAAAAGAAACTGAAGAGGAATCAAAAGGCATCGTAATATGATAACACATCAAGCCGACAAGCTTTGATGCCAAGCTCTACCAGAGCTCCCGGGATGGAATGTATTATGTATAAATCCAAAGACACCAGACCATAGGGTAGGTCATAGAAGGAGGGGTTTTAATAGATTTTAAAGAAATCCTAAAGACTCAAATGCGGGCACCTACCCACCCACGTGCCCGAAAAGGTAAAGTGCTGCCAACTGCAGAGAGCAGAAATCCAGACTGTTTTCCCTTTGGGACACTCTCATCAAAGACATAGGGTAGGAAGATCAAAGCCAACCCAAGACCTTTACAAATGATCCTTTATAGCTTTTCTCTCACACTTCTTGTTATAACTGTTGTTTTGCTGGTTTTTATACATGACATGTATTCCTTAAGAATTCACTATTTCACCACTTCTAAATAAACTTTTTTAAGATAATTTTCACCTTGGTAAGAATTTCAGATTCTTTTTATCGATTCCAGTCCCTCCCGCTTTTGCGTCCTCATTGCCCGCCCACCCATTTTTCCAATATTAAATACGAGCAACGAATATTGATAATCCTACACATAGTGCGCAAGGCATTTGACACTACCTCCAGGCTCACACAATGCTAGAATTACCTACAACCTAACAACCTATTAGTATTGTCATACATTTCCTTTCTTTTCTTTTTTTCTGTATTTAGAACAAGGTCTACAGGGCCTACAGGGTCTCACTATGTGGCGGGACTTGCAGTGATCCACCTGTTTTCAGCCTCCCAAGCACTGAGATTACAAGTGCACTCCACCAGGCCCAGTCTCACTTGCTGCCTCAGCATGCCCCGGGGTCAGGGCTAGCATGGCTGGCCCGGGAATCAAACCCCATGTACTGCACTCTGCCTAAGCAGGTGCTTTAGTCCACTGAGCTATCAGGCTGGCCCCACAACAACCTATTAGTAATCAACACTTCGCATTAGTTACCTCAAAGCCTTGGTCGGTGTACCTCTTCTAAAAAGCTTTTCGTGGCTATGATTTCTGATTATATGCAATTCCATCCTTTTCATTCTGTCTGTACTACTCCCATAGTTGATACCTTCCTATTTCTAAGGGCATTTAAAATAGTTTTTATATGTCTCTCTTATTTCCCTTTAAAAAAAAATCCCTATGTAATTTTTTTTTTTTTTTTTTTTTTTTTTTTTTTTTTTTTTTTTTTTTTTTTTTTTTTTTTTTTTTTTTTGCCCAGTACTGGGGATTGAATTCAGGACCTTGCACTTGTCAGGCAAGTGCTTATTCTAGTAAGTTATCTCCCTGACCCTGTAAAATTTTAATAAGAACAATTTTCTTGGATAACCTCACTGAAGACTGGGCTTGGTGGTGGTGTGCACCTATAACCCCAGCTCTTGAGAGGCGGACCACTATGAGTCTGATCTAGTAGCAAGACCCTGAATGCCCTGTAGAGCCTTCCTCAAAATATTAAAAAAAAAAAAAAAAAAAAAAGATAACCTCAGCAGACATCTATTAAAATGCCACATTCAAAATGATTTAAAAGTGACTGTAAGAGATGTAAGGCTGGAAAGGCTAGAGGCAACAATGGACACAGAGCAGGATGAAGGGGTGGATGAAGAGATGGCAGGCCAGGTGCAAAAAAGGGACGCAAGGGTCCAGGAGAAGGCAAAGTACTCCCAGACGCTTCCTGCCATAGGAAAGGGCTTCACTTTAAAGTTTTCCACGCTTCAGTGTTCAAAAGAATCACCTGGGGATCTTGTTAAAATGTGGCTGTGATTTATCTAATGATTCTGCTCTTCTAACAAGCTCCTGGATGATGGCCAACTCAAGATACATTTTTATTATAGCCTCTAAACCCATCAGATCAACCCGCTGCTGTGTTTGGGAACAGATATTTTATATGGCAGATAGGCATTACACAGAGCGCATTTCTTCTCATGTCCTCAGCCAAGATACGGAAAAGCTACACTTTGGAGCTCTGTGTGTGTGTGTGTGTGTGTGTGTGTGTGTGTGTCTGTATTTGTGTGTGTATGCATGTGTGTCTACCTGCATGTATGTGTGTGCATGTGTATGCATGCATGTGTATGCACACATGTGCCTGTGTGTGTGTGCATATATGTATGTGTGCGTGCATGCGTGTGTGTGTGTGTGTGTGTGTGTGTGTGTGCACGTAGGACTTGGCACTGAGCTAGACCCCCAGCCATATTTTGGATGCTTGTTCTTTCGTGGCAGGGACTTGCTAAGTCACTGTGCTGCTCAGGCTGGGCTCGGAGTTCCGATGCTCCCACCTTGGCTTCCCACAGTGCTGCAATTTCAGGCGCGTGCCACCAGAACTGGCCAGGCTAGACCTTATGTGTACCACAAAGGCAGCTTGGATGCCTGGGCTGCAATGCAAACATTCCGGTGTGCGGCCAAGCAGGAGTGTTAGGTCGCTGAAAGCGGGTCCCTCAAGGCGACTGTGGGACCCTGCCCCTCTGTCTTTCATCCCCTGTGAAGAGAACAGTCTTCCTCTGCCATGTGCTCCTGCCGTGGTACAATGTCCTACCCCAGGCCTCAAGCAGCAGGCCCAAAGGACCAAGGACTGAATATGCCAAAACTGAGAGTCGGAATAAGTCTTTCTTGTTTATAAGCTGATTATCTCAGGATTTTTTTTACAGTAACAGTGCTAATACAGCTACTCACGTAGTTGCTACTGCATCCCCTGCGTTCCCTCACCTGGCTCGTTTCCACTATTTTCCCCCCATTTTCACTTCCATTCATGTAGGGGAGGGAAGGAGGGAGTCTCTAGGCTGAAGAAATTAACTTACAAAAAGCTACAATCATGGGTGCTTACCGCGATGGATGACAGAGAGCTTACTGTGTAAATGTTCTAATGCTTTTACAATCTGTAAGAAAAAAAAAAAAAAGTGGATTTATTCACTGCATCACTGCAAAGAAATTGAACGTTTAGTATAGACAGGTTTCTTACCCATAGCTTAAGGTCACACAGTAAGGCATTTTTCTCAGATTTGAAATTCCTACCCAGGCCAATGACACTGGAAGTTACCTAAACTCATCTCCACCCCGCAGAGAGGACTATATCTTACAGCAGAGACAATGTCCTGTTCATCTATCTTGTTTCTGTTAGGCCTCAAGAACTTTCTATCTCTTCACTGTCCTGAACCTCAGTAGACATCAAACTAGTAGTCTTCCTTATTTTCTTTCTCTTGATTTCTGTTCTGCCCAGTTAGTCTTAAGAAATCATTTGAAAAATCTACAAATCAAACTGGAAATGTGTGTAGATATCAGAATGCAGACTCTGTCGTTGAAAAGGAATGAATGGCTTAAGCACATTATGGTAGAATCTACCAAAGCAAGTCAGTGGAAGCATCCACCACACAGCGCTCAGGAGAAAGTGTCACATAGCATCCACCCCACAACGTACCCTTCTATCCAGCAGACATGTGCTGGACAGTAGATACAGTACAAGGAGCATCTCTTCTTACTGAGGATACAAAGACACGGTGGCAAGAATCCCCACATTTTCTTTATAGACACATCATATACTCACAGAAACTGCTATCTTCCCTAGGATATCCTCGGGAATCGTTTGGCCTTTGTCAATAACTTGTTTGTAGAATTTATCTAGGGAAGTATCCATGAGCTCCATGCAGATCCACACATCTCCCTGGGGATCAATCAGTTCAAGGTTCGTTAAAGAGGTTGGGAAGGAGAGAGAGAAAACCCAGTGACCCATCCTAAAGAACTAACTCTTGACTTTTACCGGGCAATATGTAGCTCTCCTTGGAGATCGCAAAGAAATTGATCAATGAGTGTGATTATCACCAAAGAGCAAGGCTTCTGTTATTGTTCTCCTTGGGCTCTGCACCCAAGGGTCACCTACCTCCCGGAAAAGGGCGCCATAGAACGTGACAGTGAACGGACAGTCTACTGTTCTCATGGAGACATCCAAGTCCATCAAGAGCCTCTTCTGCTCCTGGCTATTCACAGTGGCCCGGATGCGCTGAATGAGAACACACAGGAAATGCATGGATGAGTCTGACAGAAAGTCAGGGGTTTCAAGGAGTACCGTCTTGCACACAAGGCAAAAAATCGCAACCACTAGCACCTTTCATAAGTCAGCGCTGCTAGGGAGACTGAAAGATACAGTGAATAAATAAATGTAATTATTATAGCAGCAAAGGACACCCTGCCAAATAGCAAAGGGGTAGGTACGTCCAGTGCAAGGAGACATAGTTCGAGTATTCTGAAGATTCAGAGCAATGTGTCTTTTCCTGTACCTTTTTTTAAAATTTAAGCATTCAATGTTCTGATCACCCCTCATTGATTAAATGCTTACAGCATTTTCCATCAAGTGAAAACACTACAGTGTAGCCTCGTCCACCTCATAATTACTGGATCTGGCACTGGGTAACCTCTGACTCCTACCTGAAGCCAACATGACCATGAAATGTTAATTGATTCAGGCATCAACACGCTGGGATGGTGCAACTACTGACACTCACACAAGAGGACTTTCAGAACTGCTTCAGAGAAGGCAAGAGCAATGGGACAAGTACGTTTGCAATGGGGGGACAGCAATGTGTCTTCTACTATAGGTGTTTTTTGGGGGCCAGCTCAGCCTACCCTGGGGGTGAGGCTGGCACAGCTTGTGGTGCCAGGGATCAAACCATGGTCCCTGGAGTTGCCTAAACTTTCTTAAGCAGGTGTCCTGATTTTCTCAATAGTCCCTGAAAGACGAAAACTAATGGATTCCTTTAAAGAGTGGGGATATATTTGGGAATGTATTTCGAAGGTGAAAACACAGTGTAGTTTCGTGTGCTATATCAGCTCAGGGGAAAGTAGCCATAGTATTAGTGACTTTGCTGCTTATTTGAAGTCATAAGGGGAAAATAGCCAGTAGCCTCTCTTTAGGAGCACATAGGTCTACCCTGACTGCAGTCAGTCTTGTGGATCCCTCAATTTCATTTCCAGAAATTGCCCCTCCTCTGCAGACAGCAAAATCCACAGACCCTCAAATGGGATATAAGATGACCTTGCATTTGCACAGTTTATGCATTATCATCCCCTACACTCTAAAACAAGGCACTTAGAGCATGCGATGCATTGTGGATCTTGCTGAAATACTTGTGATGCTACATTGCTTAATGACAAAAAGAATGCCCGGTCCATGTTTCAGAGAATTCTTTTTCAAATATCTTGATCCAAAGCTGGTTGACTCTACAGATGTGGAACCCAAGATTATGGTCACCAGTGGTGTGTGGAATAAATAGCAACTATAGTAAAACTACTATACCTGTAGGATATAGAAGAAAACAAACAGAGAAATGGTTCATTTCTACTGAGCATTTCTGCCTGCCTGTCCCAGTGGCAAATAAAACCTTCCAAAGAAGTGATTATGTCACTAACTGATGCCTCATGAGAAAAATCCTACAAACATCCAGTGTCATCAGCCTGTCACATGTTCTGCTTGTGCAGCAGAGTTAGCAGAACCGACTGCAATTGAGTGATTGACTGACTGATTGATTGACTGATTGACTGATTGATTGATTGATACCTGGGATCAAACTCAGGACCTTGCATTTGCTAGGGAGGCACTTTGGCCATGGAGCTATCTCCCTGGCTTTTCAAAAGGGAAAATCTACAAGAGAAAAAGAAAGCCACTTCCAGTTTCCAAGAACAAAAGGATCCAACTCTTCCAGCTATTCTGGACAAAGTCGACACACTGAAGGATGTTCTTTTTTTTTTTTTTTACAATTCTTCTTGCATTACTCAAGAAATGCAGAGTGATGCCAGATTTCTGTCCACAGATCAAAAACTTTCAATTTTCCCTGAATGGCTTTTTGCACAACAGAGATAACTGGGTATCTCTCGATTGTGGCTTCTTGATTTACAGGGAGAATTCTTCCCACATGACCATAGCCAAAAGGTCGAGAAGCGATTCAGGGAAAATAATAGCAAAAAGTACATTAACAACAAAACTTGGTGCTGATGAGAAAACTTTAATTTAACCCAACATTACAAGAACTTTTGCTCTCCGCCCACCGAGATGGCACTCGACCCCGCAGATCAGCATCTCAGACATGTTGAAAAAGATGTTTTGATTCCTAAAATAGTGAGAGAAAAAGCCAGAGAGAGGTGCTCTGGACAAGTTCAAGATTTTACCAAATGTTGCAAAGACTCTGGAATGCTGATGGTAGTAAAGTGTCGGAAAGAAAATTCTGCATTGGAATAATGCTTAACTGCTTACTATAATGATCCAGCCTTTTATGAAGAATGTAAAATGGAATACCTGAAAGAAAGGGAAGAATGCCGAAGAACTGGAATTCCTAGCAAGAAAAGACTACAGAAACTTCCTACAAGCATGTAGGCAAATATTTGAATGTCAGGAGATCTCATTCATAGAAATTATCTGTAGTATAAATCATGTGAAATAATGGAATTCCAAGATAAGAATGTACGTTTCCTTTATCCTAGTGAAACATATTACTTGCATATGAAATAAAGATTTTTAATGAAAAATTTTGATTTATTAAATACACTATAAGATTAAATACTTGAATGGAATATGGTTTTTCTGGTGATTCTGGATTTTTTTACAAGTTCTTCCCACAACCATAATTGTGTGACAATGCTAATGATTTTCAGAGTTCCATCTGGATTGCCCCTTCATGTACAAAGGAACTAAGGAATGAACAGCCTTCAAAGGTGTGAATAACTAACTACCAGTATAGCAGCATGGCTATGAATCAGAATCTTTCCTACCTCTGTAGTTCTAATGCTTACTAACTATGCAACTGCAAAAGTAAATTTCAGTTATTGTGCTGATTTAATGAATTATTTCAGATATACAGGAAAGTGCTTCAAAAGTTGATAAATGCTCCTTATCTGGTCGTTAGTAGTTAAGTTTTATTTGGAAATAACCTTATACTGAAGTCTAAGAGACTACAGTGTAGGGACAAACAAGCCTATATTTCTCCATTGACCTTTTTTACCTAAAGCACAGGAGCTTAATTCTTGCTTTTAATTACTTAACTGAGTAAGTATCAAAATAATTACATTGAAAGCTAGTGAAATATATAATCTGTGATTTTTTATACTTTTAATTAAAATGGTCAACTTCAGTCTTGTATGTAGAATTCATATATATATATATATATATATATATATATATATATATATGTTTTCCACAAATGCACAGACAAACCATATTGCTTAATACATTCAACCTTTTTTCGCAACAAAAACTAAATCACAGCCTTTAGAATATTCATGCCTTATCAAGCCTGCTTATGAGACTAGTATAATTGGTGTCTTTGCTTATATGTTCTCTATTTATAAATCCTTCAGATTTACCATTTCCAGGTAGCTTTATTGGATGAAATCATTACTTTGTTGTCATGTGATTCCGTTACTCAGTTACTTAATTGTGAAGTCTGGATTTTCCCAGTTTTTTTTCTAATGTATCATGGAGATGTGTGCATGTTCTACATATGAATTCAGTTCCATTTTGGCAATAATAGGAAATGTTCGTTTTAGCGATACACATTTTACTTCCAACTAGTAAGTATAGAAGCCATACTTTCTTTGTTTTGTTTTTTGTTATTTGTATTCTCCATATGATTTGAATTAGGGAAGTGAATTAGATTATTTTATTAAAAGAAAATATATATTAATTTTTTAAAAAATGTATTTAGTACAAGGTCTGCAGAGTCTTATTACATGAATAGTACTTGTAGTGATCCTCCTGTTTTCAGCCTCCCCAGTACTGGGATTACAGGGGCATAATGTTAAAGATAATTTTAAGGAAAGCTCTTTGAAGTAAGTTGTGCTAGTGTAAAAGAGGTCAATATAAAATTTTATATTTTAAATAGATTTTAAGTTACAGATGTGCCAGTCATTTCTTTTTCAATGTAATGGTAACAGAGGTTATTAAATTTCTGGCTGAATAAAAATCGTTTTTGGTTAAAAAAAAAAAAAAAAAGAAGAACTTTTCAAAAGTATTACTAATTTTTTTAAGTATGATGAAGACATCATACTTGCACCAAAAAAAAAAAAAAAAAAAAAAAATGGGAGGATAAGACTTAGTTAAAAAGCCACTACAAAGCTAGGCATGCTTGTACACATCTGCAATCCCAGCACTCAGGGAGGCTGAGACAGGAGGATGGCAAGTTCAAATCCAACCTGGACAACTTATTAACTTACAACGGTGCTGTTTCAAAATTTTAAAAGAAGTGCTGGAGATGTAGCTCATGGGAAAGGTCCTGGTTTCTGTCCTCGGTACCTCTGAGTGGATGGATGGATGGATGGATGGATGAATGAATGAATGAATGAATGAATGAACAAAGGAGTAAATCAATGAAACAACACCGTCTGGAGAAGGCTTTTTCATCTATTTAGAGAAGAATGTTGTTCCTTACAAATAATGTCTTCTTGTTCACCCCGTTACAGAATAATGTTTTCTTGTTTACCCCCGTTGCTTTGCTTCTATGAAAAGGGCTGCTTCCGAGCTGAAATTGATAAACACGCACCCCAAGTGTAGAAAGCATCGGGGCCATGGAGCCACAGGAAGCCAGGAAATCGATCAAGTGTGTATAGGTGGGACTGGGCTTCCCTGCCTGGAGCAGAGAGCTACCCTAGTGTTGAGAAAAACATCGTGTTGAGAAAAACATCCTGTCTGGTTCAGGCCAGCTATTGGTTGCTGGGTAGCCTTGTGTTATGGGATGCAAACTTTGTGGAAGTATAAATAAAGGATCGTTTCTGTGTGCGTTGAGTTTTTCTTGCCCATCAGGCAGAATGGCGACCACCTCGCCCAACTTTTCATCTTATCTATCTTTCTCATTTCTACCACCATGTCTCCCTGGGGTTGAACGGTTCACAGTAAGGTCAACGGATCCCACCACCTACCTTCACCGCCATGATCTGCTCACTGGGCACATGCCGCATCTTCTCCACCACGCCATACGCACCTCGCCCCAGTTCCACAATGGGCTCCAAGTCATCTGCCTTCACCTCGAAGTTCTGTAAGAAATTTAAAAAAAATTTTTTTAAAGTCACCATGCAATATAAAAGTGAAAAGTACGGGCCAGGGACATAGAGCGCAGCAGTTCTGGGCCTACCTGGAAAGCACAAGATCCTGAGCTAGATTCCCAGTACTCAAAATAAAAAAAAAGTAAAAAGTAAACCCAACACTCTCTGGTCCTCTGTCTAATGTTTCCAAACATTGTAATGATTCTTAACAGGCCACAAGCTTCTCTAGCACATGAAAGTAGCCACCGAGAGTGAAGCCACAGGAGAAGCTTCAGCTCCCACAATACCCGCTTGATTGGCATAGGTGACACAGAGCGTCACCTCCACCCAGCCCAGTTTTCACGTAGTGGCTCTGCACAAGCTGGCTACAGAGCAGCTGTAATTATCTTTCTATTACTGATTGCTGGTGGCTAGAGCTATGCAGCATTTGACAAGTGCCTTCCTAGGCTAGGGAGAGAGCTCGACAGTCTAAGCACCTGCCTGTCAAGCACATGAATGTGGGTTTCATCCCAGGTACTGAATGCTGTGTGGACCCATGCGATGCCAGCCACAGAGTTCCAGTGTGGTGGTTCATGCCTGTAATCCCAGGACTGGGTAGGCTGAGATAGGAGCATCACTATGAATCCCAGCTGTGTAGCATGATCCTGTTCCAAATAAATATTTAGAAAGAAAGAAAGAAAGGCCCCCCCCAAAGAATCACCGACTCTTCTTATTGCCTGAGAACCACAGCACTCCAATTTCAGTCAGCAACTCAAAACAGCAAAAGCTCCACGAGCCATTCTTGTATTTCAAACTTTGCAGACCCATTATCCCCTAAGAGCATGATACATGCACAGAAACATAGTTAAGAGTCCAGCAGAAAGCATACAAATGACACAGTCAAGGTGCGACACAGTCACCATGACTTTTCTCACCTGGTTTCCAATAGAAATGCAAGCCTTGGAGTCCAAATCTCTAGGTGGCCTAAGAAAGATGAAGGGAGAAAGAAGAAACATGAGACCTTCAGTGCGTGGTCATTCCCAAGTCCTAGGGGTAGGAACAGTGTTCCTACGGGAAAAGGTGAAGCCCAGCAGTCGCATCAAATGCCCCACAGTACAAATACAATGGAGTTAGAAATTAAACACCTTCTGACTTGAAAACACTTCAGTTCTTTGAGCCTGTATTTTCTTCTTTTTTTTTTTTTCTTTGTCTTTTTTAGACAGGGTCTCATTATGCAGTTCAAGCTGGCCTTGAGCTCACCTTTGTAGCCCAGGCTGGTCTCGAACTCGCACCGATCCTCCTGCCTCAGCCTCCTGAGTACTGGGATTACAGCCATGCACCACCACACCCAGCATGTATTTTCTTCTTTAATGTGGGATATTTTATACTACCTTCTGGAGTCAGAGAACATTAAATGAGATATTCTATGTGCAATGCTCAACGTATTGTTTGACATACAGTAAATATTTACTAACTCGGAGTCACAAGTGTATGGTTATATAAGTCATCATGCTCAGCAATAAGCCTTTTCTTTCATGTAAGGCCACCACTGTAACCAATGTACCATTTCATTGGCTTTTTGCACAACTAATTTTTAAAAAGAAACAACTCACAAAGTCTCAGGACATAGGAATTCCCAATGCAGTTCCTTGGTTCATAGATGGGCAAAAGGTTCAGAGATGTGAATGGATCGCTGCCCCCTACAGATGTCCTGCACCTCATGTCAGCACCCCTTCTGTTCTCCCAGGCTGTCGAATCAAGCCCAGCAGTGGCACATGGTGAGCACGCTCTTCTGTGTACTTTGCAGCAGCCAACAGATGTTCCGTTTTTGCACCCATGGATGCCTTGTGCCTTCCTATTTCTGTGATTCCGCTAATCTCTTACTCAGTTGCAATTTACTTAAGAGAAAGATATTTGCCTTTGCCTATGCACCTAATTAGGAGCTTAGCAAGGTTGTTTTTCTTTAAAATAAAAGTACCAAAAGTGTTATGGCAAAAGTAACAGATGCCACGAAATATATTGCTCATGGGATCAAACAAACAGAAGAGGGGCCAGAGAGACAGCTCCGTGGCACAAGTGCCTACCTGGCAAGTGCAAGGTTGTGACTTTGAACCCCAGCCCCACCAAAAAAGAACGAGAGAGAGAGAGAAAGAAAAAGAGAGAGAGAGAGATTTATTTGGGTTGGTAAAATAGCTCAGCAGTCTAAAGCGTCTGCTTAGGAAAGCTTAGGCAACCACAGGAACTGCGGTTTAATCCCCAGCACCATATGCTGTGCCAGCCCCATCCCCAGGGCAGGCTGAGCTGGCCATAATAATAAAAACAGAAAAAGAAAAAGAACTGCAGGCTAGTGATACAAAATCCTGGTGCTGTTCTTTGTAAGGATGCTCTAACAGGGGCAATCCATCCCATGGCAAAACAGTCTTCAAAAATTACAGAGGAAAAAGGAAGGAAGGGCAGAGGAAGAGAAGATCGAAAGGAGAGAAAACAGATTCATTTGCTAATGGTAGTCATGGCTAATGATTACAACCACACCCCTTCTGCTCAAACTAAATGTGCATAAAGCAAGGAGAAAGAAGCAGACATATAAACACAGACACAAGCGTGAATCGAAGATTTTCATGGTGAGTCTTCCCTTGTCTCAAAATTTCCTTGATACGCACAGAATACTTGAAGATTTTCCATACAAATTTAAAATAGAGGCCAGGCAGCAAAGAACAAGAATAAAACAGATGAAACATGCGCGCGCACGCGCACACACACAAAGACACACACACACACAAATGACAGCGACACTCCAGTGTGCTTTGTATTTCTGAGCAGGAAATGCCTCTTCAGAATTTTCCAGAAGAGTCAAATGTTTTAGACATCTAATTTTTCATTCTTAAAATGTCTCAAGCTCTTTTCCCTTACTCAACCCAATTTGTTTGCAGTAATTACAATAATGCTTTGGAAACAAAGACAAATGCCACTGAAACACAGGCCGAATATCAATCATTTAATATCCCTTTGCAATTGTTCCATGCTCTACCTTTTGAAAAGTACAGAAGAAGAGAAAAGGTACATGTGTACATGAGGTTCACTTTTTGCCAACCAATGAGGGTCCTGGATAAGAACTCTTTTAGGTCTCATATTCCTATATTCTGTAATATCCTGCCAATTCTTTCTCCTGGAAAATTATAGCCTAGAAAGCACTTGTACAAGTTTAGTTAGTTGTAAAGCATCACCAACAAGGGATAAACAAAAGATGCCACAGTGCCCTGGTAGGCCAAAATGCTTCGAGCCATCTACCTCAGTCATTGAGAAAAGTTTGCCAACGAAAGAGGCATTATACCTCACACCCCAACTTAAAAGTAGCATAGTGCCACTTTCCAGATTCAAAATAAAATAAATTCTTCCAAAAGGTTGTGATTTTCTGAATCTGCACAGTTTTCAGAAGCATGGAAAATAAAACTCAAGTCACCCGAATCTCAGCCTCGGCCTAAACAGGACAAAGAAAAAAGGAAGAACGTAAGAAAATTGGCCAAAGTTGCAACAAGCCTGTTCCAGAGATGTTCACCTAAGTCTGAATCAAAGAACTTCCTCCCATTTCCCAACCTTCTCAAACAAAAGTGACTAATCCAGCCAAGCCTCAAGCTTTTGGGTTCACCAAGTCTGCCAAAAGCATCAAACTATGGAGCCAGCTCTGACAGCTCAGAGTGAATCAACTGACACTGTATTGTTTCTGTCCAGAGCCAAACACACTTATTCGCCAAAGCAATAAGTCTCTACAGAAAGTGAAAACTGTAGACGGATGCTATTAGTCAATTGCCCAATCCTATAGTACTTTGGGAAAAGAACCAAATTTATTGTAAAATTCTATCTCTGGAAGACCGAATTATTCCAAATGTTACCTAGTCCTAGTGTTTTACCTGACCAATCAACCAACTTTGGTTTCTTATAATCATTTAGTTCACTGGTCACTATTGTTATTAATTTATTTAATGAATTTAATTAAATGTCCACTTGGGCCAGAGACTGCGCTTTGTCATGTACATTAAGTAGTTTCTTTAATTTTTACAACTCTTAGAAGTATTTTTACTTCTATTGCAATGTAAAGAATTGGCACTGAAAGAAATTAAACAACCAACAGTCATTCAAAGAGATGCGAACATTAGAACTCCAATTCTCAAGCACAGAGGAAAGGATGGTGCTTCACTCAGCCAAGACCTGTTTGACCACACTCTCACCCAGTCTCATATGTGGCTAAAAATACACACAACAGTCAGAGATCTTGAGTTTATCTGCAAGTTCTGCCACTTCGAAGCTGCCACCATAAGCGGCCAGGAGCTACAGTTCACCGAGCAATTGTGATGAACCAGGTCCTGAGTTAGACTTTTCCTATGGATTAAGACATTTAATCCTCTTCATGAGCACATCCTGCTTATTCCTGCTTTTTAGAAGAGGAAGCTAAGGCTGAGTGCAAGGAAGTGTATTTGCCTGAAGTATCCAACTAGAGAAGTTTAGATCCTAAATATGAACCTCAGCTTTTCGGCTCCAGAATTTGGACTCATCTTGCCATGAAGATGCATTGGTCAACTCCAAGCCAAGCATAGGATGCCCACTCAGTTCTGCCATTTCACTTTCCAAGTGAAAGCAATCAAAGCTGCCTCCTGAGCCTCCCTGGGAGGGTTAAATGAAATGATACTAAGCCTTTTACTGCTCAGCATACAAGTCTATCTTTACTTTTTATGCCTCATGGTTAAACTTTTCTGCTGGGTGGTTAAGGACAAGTTAAAGCAAAACCTGTATAACAAAACATGTCACTTTTGTATCTCCCAAGGTCAGTCAAATCCCTTCAGGGTTTAACTTCAAACCATGTATGGTGCTTTGCAGATTTATTGTTAGTATCAGCTATCTGGATGAGCCACAGCCACTGCTTAACCAGTTTGCTGTCTGTGAAAGGCTAAGATAATGTTTTCTCTCTAGGTGACTCTCCTTAGGCACACTATATATCTTCATTCCCTTTCCCCTGTGGCCCCAAAATCTCCTTCAATAGAAAATTTGGGACATCACTGAGTTAGAGGAGCTGTAAAAGGCTTAAATCAACAGCTTCCAACACTGCCAGTTCTGCCAATAACCCACCGTGATTATGTAATATTGGACTATGTATACAACTACTTTCTCTTAGTTCAATGAGAAGAAATTTTTGTACCAACAATGATTAGAAAATTTATCATGTTGGCCTCCTGTGCTCTAAATAACTACTATAAGGGCATCTATATGTGTTGTATCAATTATTGGGAGTGTACTACTAACTGTGTTTTGAAATTGGCGCATTGTTATTTCTTATTAAAAGTAATGAAGAAAAAAGAAAGAAAGAAAGAAAGAGGGAGAGAGAGAGAAAGAAAGAAAGAAAGAAAGAAAGAAAGAAAGAAAGAAAGAAAGAAAGAAAGAAAGAAAGAAAGAAAGAAAGGACACTAGTCTGGAAGAGATTTAGAACTAGTGACTGCCCAGCAAGTGAAGAGACCAGAAATGGGAGTCCAAGACACACTGGCATCAGCCACACGGGGTGAGCATGCGCTCAGCTGGAGGAGGACCACACACATAGAGGAGAGATAAAGGAGCTCTGTCCCGGCTGTCCCAGGCTATTGACTTATGTGTCGCAGAGCAGAAGGCAGTAAGAATCACCAAGCTAATCTCAAACACTTGCCAAGAGCAACACAAAACATGGAAGCTACTTCTCTACAAGAGTAATCAGAAACCTCAGCATTGAAATAGTAATACGAGGAGACTGGGAACTCAGGAGGTGTGACGTACAGCAACAGAGCGATGTTCTCAGCCTCATAACATTAAGCAGAGAAGCGTACTTGATGTGCAAAGCAGAAAGCGTTTTCGGACTCACACAGATGCTCTTCAATGCTTCTACCCCACAAGGCTTCAGAAAGTCATAAATCATGAAAGTTCACATGCATTATGAAAGGGCAAAGCATATGCTTTACAGGGAAGGAAGGCATAGCACTGGCAGGTTTATTTTAGAATGGATTTTTTTTTATTTCTTCCTCCTCCCTGTGGTGCTGAAGATCAAATGCAAAGCTTTGCCCATGCTGTAAAAGTGTCACACAGGACCACGGAGTTCTACTTTCAGCCTGGCACTGAAACAGAGTTGAAAGGAAATATTAAAAAGTTAGAGCAGAAGCCTTAAACTGAAAATGTTGGAAACAGTAAAATATATCCAATTCTTAAGAAAATTGGTAAGAGTTAAGCAACACAACAGTAACAAGGGAAAAGACACAAATCACCATCAGGGGGGAAAATACTCAGGCTATCACAGTAGATCCTGCAGCAGTTGAATGGCTGATCAAGGAATACTGTAACAACGCTACTCTCATAAATTCTCCTACTTACAAGAAATATACCAACCACTCAAAAGTCGCAAGATGCCAGCCACGACTGAAAAGATAATATAAAAAATACCTATATCTATTAAAAGAGATTATTTTTTATAATTTAGAAGTTCCAAAGCCTACCTAGGCACATTTTGTTTCACTGGAAAATCCTAGCAAACATCCAAGGAATTCAAACCAATATTTACCAGAGAATAAAAAAAGAGCATTTCCTACTTACTACTACTGCATCTTTATGCAGCTAGTATTATCTTAACACTGAAACTAGAAACAAAGGCACAACAGAAATAATATACCAGCAGATACCAAAATCTTTCATGAACTTTAACATAAAAATCCTCCATGACAATAAGGTGTGGGGGTGCATGCCAGCACTCAGCAGGCTGAGGCAGGAGGATAGCTATGAGTTCAAAACCAGCCTGAACTACAAAGTGAGCTCAAGGCTAGCTTGAGCTGCATAGAGAGACTGTCTCAAAAATACAAAGAAAAAAATAGAAAAGTTCTCCATGAAACTATGAAACATTAGAAAATCAAACCTAATAATAGTTTTTTTTTAATTGTATCACAATTAACTGAGATTTATTTGGAGGATATAAGATAAGCTTGATGTTTAAAAATTAATTCATGTATTTCACCATATTAATACATCACAGTGGGAAAACCATCTAATCATGCCAACTGACCTACATAAAGTAGTCAACACTACTTTATAATAAAAATTCTTACTGTTGTATGACCAGAGAGAAACTTCTTCAAATATAAATGGCATGTTTTTTTAAAAAAATCTATATTAACATCAGATGTAATCATAAGGTAGTGAAGCTAGGCAAGTGGGCGCATGCCCGGAATCAATGCCATTACTTTTCTTGTCGCTGAGACAAAACACCAGACACCCAAAGCCAAAGAGGAAAGGGCTGCTCTAGCTCCCAGTCTGTGTAAGGTTCAATTCGTAATCAGCTGGCTCCAAAGAAGGGTGCCATGGCCCAGGGACACTGAAGAGCAGAAACAGTTCATGGTAGTCAGAAGACAGTAAAAGCCAGGGACAGGACCACAGCTGTTTCTGTCCCTTCTATGGTACCCAGGTCATCGACACCTAGGAGGGACAGCACTCACACCCTTCATTCTAGTGCTCCCGATCCTCCCAGTGGACCACGAGGCAACCCCGGCCTCACACCCTCTAGATCCGGCCACCACCTACGACTACATGAGGCTTTGAATGGACATCTAAATGTAGCCACAACAGCTACTTACAACTGATCCAAGGAACATTAAATGCTTAGATACAAATCTTTTTTTTTTTTCTTTTTTTCATTTAGGGAAGAGCATACAGGGTGTATTGGGTCTCACTACTAGATCAGACTCATAGTGATCCGCCTGTTTGCAACCTACCAAGAGCGGGGATTATAGGTGTGCACCACCAGATCCAGTCTCAATTGCTGTCACAGAACACCCTGGGAACAGGGCTGCCATGGCAGGCCCAGGGATCAAACCCCTGAATCCTGCACCTGTTTGCAGACACTTTAATCCACTGAGCTATTTGGCCAGCCCTTAGATATAAATCTTAATGAGTACTAACGTAGGTGATCTACATTATAAAGTGCTGACATAAGAAAGGACGATCTAAAACCTTGATGAAACTAGCACCTTATGGATTAGCAGACTCATGTAACAAAGATATCAGTATACCTAAATTGATCTACAGATTAAACTCAGTTACTATTAAACATCAAAAAATTCCTTTAGAGACACAGACCAGCTTGATCTACAACTTATATGAAAGAGAAAGACCCTTTGAAGAGTCAGAGAGTCAGCATAATTTTCTCTTTTCTTTCTTTTCTTTTTTTTTTTTTTTTTTTTTTTTTTTTTTTTTTTTTTTTTTTTTTTTTTTTTTTTTTTTTTTTTTTTTTTTTTTTTTTTTTTTTTTTTTTTGTCTTTTTGAGACAGGGTATCACGATGCAGTTCAGGCTGGCCTTGAGCCTACTTTTGTAGCCCAGGCTGGTCTCAAACTCACACCAATCCTCCGGCTCAGCCTCCCAAGTGCTGGGGTTGTGGGCATGCACCACCACACCTGGCTTAATTTTCATAAAATGAAGAACAAAGTTGGAAAAGTCACTTTACCCACTGTTAGGGCTTTATTTGTAGCTGGAACAATCAAGGCAGTATGATACTGATGTATAAATCAATGGGACAGAGAATCCAAAGTAGATCAAACCAAGTATGCCCAACTGATATTAGACAAAGGAACAAAAGCAACTTAATAGACGAAGGATAGTCTTCTGCACAAATTATACTAGAATAACTGGAAATTTATTGACAAAAATTATAAAGCTAATTTTAATCTTCATATGCAATTTTACATCAACTCCAACTAGCTCATGGGGTTACACATAAGACCGTAAAATTTCTAGACAGAAACACAGAAAATCTTCAGGACCTAGGACAAGGCAAAAGTTTTCTATACCTGTTACCAAAGCATGATCTTTAAGAGGAATAGTGGATAAACTGTATTTTGACAAACTTTAAAACTTTTTCTCGGGAGCTGGGGAGATGGCTCCGAGGCACAAGTGCCTGCTGGGCAAGTGCAAGGTCGTGAGTTTGAACCCCAGTCCCACAAAAAAAAAAAAAAAAAAAAATTCTCTGTGAAATGTCTTTATCAGGCCAGTAACATAGCTCAGTAGCACAAGCACCCGCCTGGCAAGTGTAAGGTCCTGAGTTCAATTCTGGGTATAAAAGAACAGTCCTGCTAAAACAATGAAAAAACAAATTGTACACTGGAAGAAAAGATTCTCATATCACATAATTGAAAAAGTCCTTTTATCTAAAACAGATAAATAAGTCTCCAAAGTTAACAATTAAAAAATCTAGTTAGAAGTCTAGAGACATTTCATCGAAGAAAATATGTTTGGAAAATAAGTACCTAAAAATCTATTCTACAAACTATCCACTAGAGAAACTCAAGTGAAAACGTAATGTTGTACTACTGTGTATCCGAAGGGCTAAAATGCCAAACATTGATAACACCCAAAGCTAAGGGGGAGGCAAACAAAATACACCATGTCTACATTATCAATCGGACTAGAAAGTGGTAAGTCGCACTTGGCTGTTCTTTCAAAACTGAAAATGAGCTTACCCCATAAACCAGAAATTGCACTAGTGGGTGTATGCCCCAGATAAATGAAGAGTAGTTTTTATACAAGAGCTCATGTAGGAATGTTCATAGCGGTTTTATTCTTAATATAGGCTATAGGTGTGATAAACTGCAGTTATACATACACACACAGCGAGAGAGAGAGATTTGTATGCCACAAATAGTTGCTGGTGAAATCAAGTTAATTTCTAGAATTTGTACCAGTATGTTTTTCTTGATTGTTTTAATAATCTACTACAGTTATGTACCACACTGACACAGCATGGGGGGACTGTAAACTCCAGTGCAAGCTGGGGCAAGGGTCCACGGGGCCTCCCTGTACATTTTTGCAGCTTGTGTAAACCTGTAATTATGTCCAAATAAAAAATTTTAGAAGCTGTCTCATAAGGTCCTATAGAGATGGGCTGGCCAGTTGGCTCAAAGGACTAAAGCACCTGATTAGGCAGAGCACAGCAACTGAGGTTGGATCACCAGCATGCCATGCCTGCCCTGGCCCCAGAGCATGCCTTGACCTTGATTAAGACTGGGCATGGTGGCGCGTGCCTGTAATCCCAACACTTGGGAGGCTGAAAACAGGAAGATCACTACAAGTCTGATCTATGTAGTGAGACCCTGTAGACCCTGTCCGAAATACATTTTAAAAAATGGTCCTATACAAATAGCACAGCCAGGTCACATGGTTGACTCAAATCGCTTGAGAAAGCAACAGGGAGAGAACTAATAATAATTACACAGTTTACAGGGCAATAGCATGGGGAAAATAAATTGCTTGGGGGACTTTCTCATACTCCAGAAAACAGCCTCCTTGCTGATAGGAATGGAAAGAACTTCCAGTCCTGTCCTCTTGCATGAAGAACATTCTAAGAGTAACCTCTCTGGTACCATCTAGGACCCAAGAGAGCAGACGCCCACTCTGGGCCCCCCTTCCAGTCTACCCTGCTACTGTGGCCTGTTTCCCTGCAGTAACACAAAGACATTTTTCTTGTTCTTTACAGCAAGTTCATGTTATTGCATGGAAATGCAAAACCCAAGGATCTCGTCTTCCCTTAGACATGATAATGCTCACAAGCACATCTGAACACTAGAGGGCGCCATCTCTAATGAGCTGAATCCCAGTTAAGATCCAATCCTTTTCCAAGAGTGGCACTTTGTAGACATCCACAGTGGCCTTGAGGACACCAACTTCCACAGGGATGCCCTCTCCCTGCACTTCTGCTGATGCCTCTACCATGATTTGATGCTTTGGAAAATCCATTCAGCCAACCACATACCGGGCAGGTGCTAACAACACTAGCTAGACCACACCAGAGAGACAAAGAAGGAGACTTCTAGAAAGGATGGATCAAAGCTTTAGCTAAAAAAAAGGAATGTTCCTTTGCCTCATTTTGCCTTCTGTTTATAAGGGCCAGGATGCAGGAATCAAGATGTGGATCTTCACCAATATCTTTCTATCTCAACCCAATTTTTTACTAGCAGCTGTTGCAGAGACTTGTTTCTGTATTATTCCACAAGGGAAAGCAAGACCACCCACGCCCCAGAATCGTCTGAGGTTCCCTGAGTGCTCAGCTACAGAACACTCCATCCTGACTCAGCCGACCATTGGAGAGGCCACCTCCAAAGTTACCACTAGGGCTCTTTCTGGCCCAAGAACAGGGAGCAAATGACTTCTACTTGAAAGGGTTCTCCTTCCAGCCACTTCAGCCAAAGTCACAGAGTTCCTCGCTAGGCCAAAGTTAACCCCCAGTGGACAGCTGTGCCATGCAAGCGTTCAGGTTAAGATGCTGATCTGGCCAACTTACGTGGAACTGGTCTGAGGTTGTTCAAATGCTTCTTTTGGAATTTTAAGGCCAGGGTTTCGCTTCTTGCCTAGGAGGAGAGAAATTAGGAAAACGTCAAGGTCTATATCACAGCAGGAGCAGACACTGAGAAAGAACCACTATGGGGTGTTGTACACTGCCACCATCCGGTCCAGATCGCCAGGAAGTGTGGGCGGGACAGGAACTCAAGCGCCAACCGGCACCGGTGTCCCAAATGCAGCGTGGGCTCAAGAAAGGCATCTTCATCAGTCTAACCTGAAACTAAACCAGTTTGTACCTAAACTTCTTTGTCACAATAATGATGGATGACACTGGTTATAGTATTGGTTTTAAAGTCAGAGAAATGCAGTCGCCTCTGCCTACAGTCTCCCAACTCTGGCTGTACACGATAGCTGACACTGATACAAGTAAAATAAAAACTGACTTCCGTGGCCCCACCCCACCTGCTTCCGCAGTTCACCTGCCAGGAGCTGAAAACCCTTAAGGAAGGGTTTGAAGTGATGCCCCTTGGAGTAATAGTTACTTATAGTCACTGGGTTCCAAGACAGATTAAGATCACAGATGGGCTCGGGCAAGGAGGTTGCTGCTTCTCTGGGTGCCAGACGGGGCCGTAACCTGCTGTTGCTCATCCTCAGGCCGAAGCTACAGGAGAACTTGGCTGCAGGACTTTTGTTGGTGAGTCAAAAAAAACAGAGAAATGCCAACTCGGGAAGCAGATTGGAAGAGACAGGCTTTCAAGGGCCTGGGCTTTCTCTCCCTTTATAAAATACCTGTGTCTGTCTGCAATTGGCAGGCGAGAGCAAAGCAGAGGTGCATGGAAGGCCTGCACTTCGACTTCTTGGTCAGGTCTTCCCTGCCTTGGAAGCAAACGCTTCCCAGCAGACAGAGCCCTAGTGACATCCGGGCAGATTCTAAGGCTGCTAAGAGATTGAAGAAAGCAAGTGTGGAATCTCTTTGCAGGAAGATGACAGCTGCAGACCTGAAGACCCGATCAGCATCAGACAGCCAGCAGTGACTTCGTCAGGATCAGAGTCCAGGACCCCTGACTCCCAAGGAAGAGGCCTTTTTGCCCACTATTTCAGAATAGTGCAAATGTAGACCTGATGGGGTTCCCAGTGCATTCCTTCACCAAGGGACCACTGGAATGACTTTTCACCTCATTCTCTATGTCCTCTACTGTAAAATTGGGAAATTATCTCAACACCGCACTGCCTTGGACTGAATAAGAAAAAACCCTGAGATGTCATAAAGAGCTCTTCATTACAGTCAAACTATCTCTCCCCTTCTCTTCCTCTCTCTCTGCCTCTCTGCCTCCCTCTCTCCCTCCCTCTCTTCCTCCCTCTCTCTCTCCTTCCCTGTCTTTCTTCCTCTATCTTTATGTGATACTGGAAATTGAACCCAAGACCTTCACCAAACCAGTTCTATCAGCTAATCTTATCAACTTTCATCAAGCCAGAAAAGTATGTTTATCCACGGACACATAGCAAGACCTTTAGCCAAACAGCTTTCCTCAATTCTCTCTCTGTTTCTCTCTATGCATTGTATAAGATTTAAAACTGATGGTCCACTTCCCTGTTCTTGCAACTTAGAGCACCCCTGAGCACATTTTGCTTAGTTATTGAACAATTCAACGCAATTTCAACCGACACTACATGGAGCTTTAGTATGTACCAGCAACTCTGCTAGGAGCTTGGTCTGACTGTGAAAGCCTGGATAAACCAAGGGACTATTTCCAACATGTCCATGGGCATCAGTTAAAAAGCCAGGGGATGCTCTTTCAAATAAGATAGTGCAGCAAGGAATGCATGACAGATTCAAATTATTCAAATAACTACACACATAGAACATGTGACGGGTAATTCAGGTAATCTCAGTGACAAAATCCTATTGCTTCCTCCAATAAAATAAAACTCAAAGCAAACTTGTATTTTGCCTGGGAAAAAGTCCCCAGTGCTCATATAAGGAAACCAAAAGCTGAAGTTACTCTTAAACTCTTAGCTATTTTTCCTTCATCTCTAATGGCTTATGAGATACAAAACAAAGAAGTATTTATTGAGAAAACCTTCTTTGAAAAACCTGAATAAAGCAAATAGTAGGGTGCAGTTCCTAAGAGTATTAAAACACGTTTTGAAAATGAGAGACAGAGAGAAGAACAGCGACACAGACAGAGACAGAGACAGAGACAGAGATTGAGATCAATTCCTTGCACCTGCCACAAAGGAATAAATGACCACAACAATAAGGTCTCCAAGCGGAGCCAGGAAGTGCATGATTCTCCCCTTCACCTCTACCCCCCCACCACCCAGCCACTCCAGCTGGTCACTGACACCACTCTGCCCTTGAGTTTGCTACCTGCTTAGTGACATTAAACCAGCTACTTGGCCCTAGACTGGATCCCTCACTACCCCTAAACTGCAGATATAGGGGTAGTGAGGGGTATAGCTCCTCTTAAAGCTAACATACCAAAGTTCTCACAAACTCCTTGCAGCAACGAGCAGGATGCACAAAACCTCGCTGAAATATACTCTGAGAATCCCCACCCCGCCCCGTCCTCCCTTGAAGTAGATCACATCAAAGAGAAACCCGAAACACATACACACCAACATTCCACGGTTCACATACTTGCCCAGCCCCAAAGAGCCAGCAACTCGGAGGAAGTCTTCCAGGCTGCAGGGACAGGCAGCCCAAGAGAGCCCTACAGCAGTTGCTCTTTGCTTCGCTCCAAAGACCACACGCTTCAGCTGTGAGAAACCAACCGGACCAGGCTCCACCTCCTCCTCCTCCTCCTCCTGCTCCTCCTCCACCGGCGCAAACCGTAGCACAACTCTGGGATTTCATTGTTCCCAGGGGAACGGCTGCTCAGGAGCAGAGACCGGAAGTGGAAGTGGGTCCATTTAGACACCCAGTCGTGACATTTATCATTAACCAAACTCAGAAAAAGAAACCTATCAAGTAAATCTGGCCAGTGCAATGTTCTGCAGCCGCCCTAGTAAATGCCTCCTTTATTTCTTGGAAGAAAGAAAAACAACACACGGTCAGTTTCCAGCTGTGGTTAGCTCAGAGCAATCTGTTTGCCCTAGGAAAGCTGCCAACACCTGATGCCAGAGCTGACCGCTAAGTTAAATAATAATGATGATGATGATGATGATGACGACGATGACGATGATGATGATGATGATGATGACAACGATGATGATGATGATGATGACGATGATGAAAGCGGGAGGGAACAATATGACCAAAAAAGCTCTATGGCCAACTCTGTTAAAACAATCTTTTCTCTTGATATTCTAAAGCAAAAACGAAAAGAAGTCAGAAAATAGGCATCATGTTGTGTCCCATGAGAGCAGCAAACCCGCTAAGAAAGCGAACTCTTTGTCTTCTTGTTCTGTTCTTAGTCAAAAGCTGCGTGGGGACCCTTGTTGGCCCGACCGACCGGGCAGGTGGTATTTACTGTGCTCCATCAGCCCCTGTCGTGCCCATGTGTTTGCTCTGAAAATAGTGTGGTGCCAGCACACACGTATATTTGCAGAATTCGTCTTAAACGAAAGCTTATAATCCTGGCCTGCAGCAAAATAGCACGGCAGAGGCAGACAGGCTTGCCAACAGTTAGAAAATATTTACCAGGCCACAGAAATGTACACTGGCTCTGACCATGTGGAAAATGAGGGGTTACGTGAGCCTCCCGCCCAGCACCCACTCACAAAGGGTAAACACAAAGGGCTTCTCTGCTGCGCCTTGTTACATAAAGGAGAAGCTTGTGCTACTCGGCCCAGGCAACAGCGCAGGGGCCCCACAGGCTGGGCAGAAGGTGGCACCCTCGGGATATGCTGATGCAGAGATATTTGTCAGCTTGGCTAAAGGCTGGAGAGCAGGACTCGGAGAGCTTACGTTTTCCCAAAAGGACGGTTGTGCTTCCAGTGCCAAACTTATTTTAAAAATCTGTTTCCCAATCTGAATAAAAATTCCAGCCAAGGAACTGGCAACCCGGAGGCTTTGGCTGCCCTCTCGGCTTCCTCCGTGCATCTGGGCTTACGTTCCCAGGGCAGCTGGCAATGACACTGGCAGAGAAATGGGATTTGTTCTTCCGTCACAATGAGAGAGACAGGAATGAGGAGAGCCAGTTACCTCTACGACCCCCATATGTAACTGGACATGGGGTCCTTGGTTCCCCAAAGACACTGGTCACAAGCACCCCTGAGAATCCTACCATTGTGGCAGAGTTCCTTGGAACTACAGGAAGAACAGAGAAGAGCAGCTAAAAAGCCCATCTGAAAGCCTGCCATCGCTTTGCTTTCAAGGAGGGAAGGTAGTGGCGAACCTGAGGCACCCAGAGCCATCTTTGTTGGCTCATGAGCCGAGTGCCTAAGTTGGTTTTGTTTGTTTGTTTTTTTAAACTAAGGCCTCAGTATTCAGGTTCAACTGTAGCATTGGCATTTTGTGACAAATGAGTGAGCCTGGAGCTTCAGGGTGGGTCCTCATCTCCACAAGGTCCACCTTGAGAGTTTTAGGAGCTTACCGCGCTCTTCCCTCCACCTGGACGGCCCCAGCCCATGCCCTCATGGATGAATACTCGGTCCTCTAAACTCAGCTAACTGACTGTGTGCCCCACAGAATGGTCTCACATGCTCTCTCTAAAACAGGTCCCCGTGACTGTCTCCCATTTATGTTCCTCATAATCCATACCTAGTTTATGTCTGTGCCTATTTGGCTTGGCATTTATTCGTTCTCAGTTAACCCTGCCTCCCTCACTAGGATTTAAGTTGCATGTTGTCAGTGAATTTGCCCAATCCCCATGTGTCAGAAATATCTGTTGCCAGAGTGTTTTCTGGACACATATGAGCTCTCCCCCTGTCTTTGAGGTACAATTGTCAGCGGCTCACCCAAAAGAGACATTCAAGGGACAAACTTTATGAGAATGCAAATTTCGCTTTCTAAAAGTCAGGGGATATGAAAGTCCAGTTTCCATAATAGTGAGTATACAGAGAGGATGTTCCAAGCTTTATACCCTGTAAGTAGGAGAAATGAAATTAGGCAAGGAAATGAGAGAGAGAAGGAGAGAGGGAGAGAGACAGAGACAGAGAAAGAGAGACAGAGACAGAGAGAAAGAGAGACAGAGACAGAGACAGAGACAGAGAGGCAGAGAGACTGAGAGGAGAGAGAGAGGGAGAGAGAGAGAGGAGAAAGTCTCACAAAGGAGTACAAAAAAAGTGTCTTTTGTTGTTGTTTGCTGTTGGTTGGTTCTTTGGGTTTTTAAGACAGGTTCTCGCTATGTAGTCCACGTTGGCCCTGAGCCCACTGTGCTGGCCTCCAACTCACAGCACCTTCTTCCCTCAGCCTTGTGGGTGCCAAGGTTGCAGGTCGCCACCATGGAGTTGGCAGGAGTTGGAAAATACATGAGGATTCATTAAACAGTATTTCTTCTTTGTAGGTATTCAAAATGCTTCCAAAATGTTCAGGCTGGGTATGTCGGCACA
Source organism: Myocastor coypus (assembly GCA_004027025.1). Taxonomy (NCBI): domain Eukaryota; kingdom Metazoa; phylum Chordata; class Mammalia; order Rodentia; family Myocastoridae; genus Myocastor; species Myocastor coypus. The sequence continues at coordinate 11,051 of PVJA010002254.1, read as the reverse complement.
TGCCTATAGTCTCACCCTTTGGGAGGATGAGGCAAGAGGATCACAAATTCAAGGCCAGGCCAGTCTGGGCTGTCTAGAGAGTTCAAGGCTAGTTACAAATACCTTCAAACTATCTTAAACATTTTTTAAAAGTTTGTAAGTAATGGGACAGATTGTGGGGTGAGGGAGACAGTTCAGGAGTCTGAAGTACCTGCTTAGGCAAGCTTAGGCAACCGCAGGGACTGTGGTTCGATCCCCAGCACCACATGCTGTGCCAGCCCCACCCCCAGGGCAGGCTGAGCCAGCCATAATATAAAAAATAAAGTAAAATAAAATAGAAAAATAATGAGACAGATTGTGACAATCGGTACCTGGAAAGCAACAGGTAGGACTCCAGGTTAAACAAGGACGCGCTGCCAGTGATGGGGAAAAACAGTGCAGTGTTGTCAAAGAATTCTGAGTTGTCTACTCTGGATAAAGTTAAAGATGGTGCATGGAAGAAACACGGAAGAGTAGCTTGGAGTCAAAAACAATTCCAATACCATGGGTGATAAACTTCAACTTGCAGACTCACAAAGAAAAGTCACCTATGTTTTTGCAAAGAATGTCATGCCACCTCCATAGTACAAGGAAGAAGATGAAGATTAGTTAACCTAGAATTTGCAGATGTTTGAAATCCTATACACACCAACACACATCAACTTACACATGTTTGCAGCCTTCAAAGCTTTGCTCCTATGTTCCTGAAGTGCCCTTACTACCCACCTTCTCTGGTCAACTTCAAGCATATCTTGATGCAGGAAATCTTCCACAAAAGCCCCAAATAGAACACGCCCCACCTCCTCAAAGAGGCCACAGTATCTTGGGTGCTGTCTTTTAGCTTGCTCCTCATTCTGATTATTCATCTGTTGAGCCAGTGCCTTCATACCCAAGGAATGATTTTGAAACCTTTTGATCTCAATAAATTTCAAACATATTCAAAAGTACAAATTACAAACTGCCCATATTAACTAGACCTTTGGTAACTATCAACTCTTGTCTATACCTCTATCCTTCTCCCTCTGCAAGTCACTGTTTACTTTTTTAACACAGGGTCTCACTAGGTAGTGCAGGCTGGCCTTGAACATGTGGCACCATGATCACCTCTCTTACAACCAAGGAAAACTATAGGACTTTAATCTTGTTTGAGTTAGCTGCTGGAAGGCTAAAATCTCAGCCTCACCCCATGTCTTACCATCTACAGAGTAAGGCCTGGACCGTAGAAATAAGAGGCAGAGACTAAGCAATCTGGCCGATTAGCAAGTCACTTAAATTTTCAGAGGCAACATCTGTAAGTGCAGACAACTCAGCAGATAAGAACTGGATGGAGGAATGAAAGCCAAGTAGCAACAGGAATAATACCAACTGGAAGAGCCATGCCCATCAGGGTTTTCCACACTGAGATGAACCTAAGTGAAAGGAGAAAAGCAGGCTGAGTGGAGTGGGCCTTGGAGAGAGGGCCGACGAGAAGGTTCAGCTCAGATGTGACAGCCATGAGATGCTGCAGGAATGTGTGCCAGCTTTCAAAGAGATAGAGGAAGACTCAGGTAGAGGGGGGAAGATGTGTAGATCTGGGAGCAGCTGAGGAACAGAAAGGTGACTCAGACAGACAAGGAAACACCCACAGGGGAGGAAAAGAGGCAGCCGACGCCAGGGCACGTTGAGAGGATAAGGCACTGCCAGGGGACCCCCGAATGTCTGGTCCTGTCCAGGCAGAAGGAGCTGGAGGTGCAGAGCAGCAGCAGTACCAGCGAGTCGGGAAAAATCCTCATGGTCAAAGCAGTGAGAGACTTCACAGACAGGGCTTCCTACAGTTTCGGAGACTGAAGCTCTCTTTGTAGACCTGGAAAAGTGGAAGTGTGTTGGTGCTGCTGAGGTGCTCACGAGTACCTGAGAGCACACCAGAGCCCAGGCCCTGCAGCTGTCAGCTCACCCCAGGGTAAAGGAGAAAACAGACAGGGACCGCACGGGGAATCCCCACTGTGTGTCAACACGCATCTGCTTCCCCATTCATGTGCGGCTCCATTCCTGAGTCTTTATCTAAAGGAAACGCAGGCATAATGAGGTTAAAAGCACCACCACTCTAAAAGAAAAATACAGCAAGAGGTGGCAAAGAGACTTAGGAATGCAGTCTTTTCTAAATGCGCACTGAGTGTTAGTAAGGCTTAAAAAGGAACACTCATTTTTTAAGAGAGTAAATACAGAACTATCTACTAATGGCATAAAGCGATTGTGAGATTTGTTTCAAAAATAACTTGGAAGCCAGGTAAAGGAGGACCACAGCTGAAATCCCAGCACTTGGAAGGCTGAGGCAGGAAATGGCTACATGTTCAAGGCCAGCCTGGGCTACATAGTGAGAGCCTGTCTTTTTTTTTTTTTTTTTTTTTTTTTTTTTTTTTTTTTTTAAGTGACTTGCAGAGGGAGAAAAACAGAGAAATAGACAAGAGTTGGTAGCTGCTGCTATGGTTTGCATCTAGTTGTCCCCCCAAATTCTCATGTAAATCACTGAGTTGTCAAGCGCGCAGCTCAAGGGGAAAGACCAAAGGACCAGGGCGGGGCTTGCAGGGGTGTGGCCAAGAGGGGCATGAACCCTTAAACTGACAGCACGCGCTGTCAGAGGCGGCCTCCCTCCCCCAGGCGGCAGCCTCTTGGAGGTATGGAGCAAATCATCCTGGACACAGCGGCATAGAGGCTCAAGGTCTTCTATGTAATTCAGGCTGTTTTAAACTATGAACCCTCCAGTAACTGTGAGCTAAATAAACCTTTCCTCCCCTAAGCTTGTGTGTTGAGTAATTCTTCCCAGCAATGAGAGAAAAGTAACTAAGACAGTTGCCAAAGGTCTAATTAATATGAGCAGTTCGTAATGTGTACCTTTGGATATGTTTGAAATTAATATTGAGATAGAAAGGTTTCAAATGGCAACAGAATCATAGAAAGCACTCGGTATTAAGAGGGTTAGGAGAAACAGATTCTTTTGCTTCTTTGATTCAAGGTTACTGCATATCCAGGAGATACACGTCTTTATATTTATTTTAGAGCAGCTGAGGATGAAACCCAGGACGGGATGCATGCTGGGTCCTCACATGTATCCATGACTCGACCCTAACAGCTACAGTTTTAGTAGCACCGTGATCAACTCTTTTATAACCAAGAAAAGCTAGAGGACTTTAATTTTGTTTGAATCAGCTGCTGGAAGGCTAAACTGACGGGAAAAATGCACAGGAAGCTCAGCTGTCATCATTTCTAGAAGCTCCTCCCATGGTGTCTCTTCTGCCCTCTCCCAGATTTCCAGGATTTGGATCTTAAATGTCCGGTAAAGGCTGATGGATTGAGGGCTTCATCCCTAGCTGATGGTGCCGTTGGCAAGTGGTGGACGATTTAGGAGATGGCACTTAATGGAAGGACGTTAGATAAGAGAGGGGTGTAACCCTTGAAGAGGATATTGAGGCCACAGCCCTCACCCTCTGCCTCTCCCTCTCCTTTGTCTCTGTCTCTGTCTCATCTCTATGTCTCTCTGTCAGTCTCTGTCTCTGTCTCTATCTGTATCTCTACCACCTCGCTGTCTCTCTCTCTCTCTCTCTCTCTCTCTCTCTCTATATATATATATATATATATATATATATACACATATATATACATACCTCTTCTATTTCTATATCTATCTCCATCATCTATTTCTACCTTTATCTCTATCTATAGCATCTCATTCTATCTCCTTCGCTATCTCCTTATCTATCTTATCTCCTCTGTCTCTATCTGTATGTCCTCTCTCTCTATTTGTATCATCTCCTTCTCTATCTCTATCTCTATCTCTATCGCTATCTCTATCTCTATCTCTATCTCTGCCTCTCTCTGCTTCTGAGAATCCCAAGGTCATCAGCAGCTCCACCACACGCTTTCTACCATGATATTCTGCCTGTCCACAAGACTGAAAATATGGAGTCAACTGACCATGCACTGAACCTCTAAAAGTATAAGCTAAAATAAATCTTTTGTCTGTGTAAGTTGATTGACTCAGGTGTTTTGCTATACTGATGGAAAGCTGGCTTACACCCAGCTCTGTTGTCTTCTATTGAGCTGTACTTTACCACAATGAGGTACACATTTAAAAGAAGCATTGGGAATGGGAAGATACCTCAGTGGTCTAAGCACCTGAGGATAAGAACCTGGGTTTAGCCTCCAGTACCACATGCTGTGTCATCCCCAGTACCCCAGGCACACCATGCTAGCCACCAAAACCAAGCATGGTGGTGCATACCTGTAATCCCAATGTTGGGGAAGCTACATCAGGAGGATGACTATGAGTCTGAACTGCATAGCAAGACCCCATACCAGATAGATAGATAGATATATAGATAGATAGATAGATAGATAGATAGACAGACAGACAGATAAAGGATTTTTTTTAAATTTAGAAGGATCTGAAATTCCTCTCTAGAAGGATAATTTTCATTACCTCACTTAGTGTCCTCTTTACAAATGCTCAGAAGAAAGCGTGCACGCTGTTACAGGAGGAGTTTGCTTACCTGCCATAATAACCCAGGCTTTCCTGTTGGGAAGGTGAGCAATTCTATCCAGAGGGTAACTGGTTAGAAAACCCTAGGGCTTACAGGAAGCATCAGCCTGTTGATTTCTGGGGCACACTGCTTTGTGGCTCCACTTTGCCTCTCTCTGAGCCACTCACCTAACAGCCGTTTACTAGGGAACATTTCAGCCCCATGAGGAGGCGCACTCATTAGTTCTAAGCAGACCCTGCTCCAATGAACATTCACTCAGAGTCAATTGTTTTTTTACCTGTACTCTACCCAGCACCCCAGATCAAATCATTTTTAATAAAGGTTTTATCAAATGTCTCCAAAGAAACTTGCTATTTTATAAATATAACCACAATAACCATTATCATACCTGCACAAAAAATTTTTAACATATGCTTACGATTAAAATTACAACCTAGGATATTTTTTAAATTACTGTATATTTGAATTGTGGTCAAAATAAAATTAATGCCTTATGATTGGTTAATAATCTTATTAATTTTTCTCTTGTTTAATGTCATTCATAGTACTTTTTTATTATCTTTTATTTACCTGGTACAGGGTCTCACTATGCAGCTTGTGATCTTCCTGTCTCAGCCTTCCCAACACTGGGATTACAGGTGTGCAATACCATGCCTGGTTTTGGTGGCTGGCTCAGCAGCACAGCATACATTGCCAAGGATCAAACCTAGGTCCTTGCACTTGCCAGGCAGGTGCTTAGAATGTTGAGCTATTTCTCTGGTTTGTGTTCTCTCTCTCTCTCTCTCTCTCTCTCTCTCTCTCTCTCTCTCTCTCTCTCTCTCTCATTGTCTCTGTCTCTGTCTCTGTCTGTCTCTGTCTGTCTGTCTCTGTCTCTCTATGTGTTTCTCTGTCTCTCTGTCTCTGTTTCTCTGTCTCTCTGTGTCTCTCTGTGTCTGTCTCTGTCTGTCTCTCTCTTTCTCTGTCTGTCTCGGTCTCTCTGTCTCTGTCTCTATCTCCCTCGGTCTTTGTCTCCCTCTGTCTATGTGTGTTTCTCCATCTCTCTGTCTCTGTTTCTCTGTCTCTCTGTGTCTCTCTGTGTCTGTCTGTCTCTGTCTGTCTCTGCCTCTGTCTGTCTCTCTCTTTCTCTGTCTGTCTCGGTCTCTCTGTCTCTGTCTCTATCTCCCTCTGTCTTTGTTTCCCTCTGTCTATGTGTGTTTCTCTGTCTCTCTGTCTCTGTCTGTATCTCTCTGTCTCTCTCTCCCTGCCTGTCTCTCTCTTTCTGTCTCTGTCTCTCTTTCTGTCTCTATCTCTCTGTCTCTGCCTGTCCATCTCTCTCTTTCTATCTCTCTCTGTCTCTTTTTCTGTCTCTCTTTCTGTCTCTCTCTGTCTTTGTCTTTCTCTGTGCCTCTCTCTCTTTCTGTCTGTCTGTCTCTCTCTCCATCTGTCTCTCTCTTTCCCTGTGCCTGTCTCTCTCTTTCCCTGTGCCTGTCTCTCTCTGTCTCCATCTGTCTTTCTCTGTCTCTCTCTGTCTTTATGTCTTTCTCTGTGTCTGTCTCTCTGTCTCTCTCTCTGTCTCACTCTGTCTGTCTGTCTGTCTCTCTGTATGTCTCCCTGTCTCTCTCTGTCTCTGTCTCTGTCTCTGTCTCTCTCTCTCCCTCTCTCTGTCCATCTTTACCTTGTCTCTCCCCATGTCACTGTCGCCATCTCCATCTTTCTAGTCTGGCAATTAATCTCAGCCCCTTCACACTGAGCTCCAACCACAGTCCTTTCCGTATAGTTATTTCCAGACACGTTCTCACTAAAACCCCCAGTCTGCACCGGAATTTGCAGTTCATCTCCTTCGGCTGCCCAGAGTGCTGGAACTGCAGCTGTCCACTGGTATGCCTAGTTCATGAATCTCAATGTTTTTCTTTGGCAAAATGACTTTTTTTTTTTTTTTGTCTTTTTGAGACAGAGTCTCACTATGCAGCTCAGGCTGACCTTGAGCTCACTTTTGTAGCCCAGGCTGGTCTTGAACTCACACCGATCCTCCTGCCTCAGCCTCCCGAGTGCTGGGATTACAGGCATGCGCCACCATGCCCGGCTTGTCAAAATGATTTTATAGGTAGTCTTATTCACCTTAAATCTGTGTCAAATTGCTGAATTGTATGTAGTCTTGGAAGTTACCTTAAATTCTTAATAGAAAAAAAGAAATGAACAAAGAAACCCTCAAGAATAATTGAGAATCTAAAAATATCTTTAAATTATCCATTTAGCACATAAACAGTTATACCTCATTTCTTTTAATCATATTTTTAAAGATATTTAATGAAGCTCAGCATTTTTTATTTGGTACAGAGTCCCCCTGTGCAGCTCAGACTCACAGTGATTGTCCTGTCTCAGCTTCCTCAGCACTAGGATCACAGGCATGCAGCACCATGAACGGATCTGGTGGCCAGCACAGTCCACCAAGGGTCCAAGGCCAGCATAGCATGCGGTACCGAGGATCAAACTCGGGTCCTTGAGCTTGTCTGGCAGGTGCTTAGACTGCTGCGCTATCTCACCAGCCCCAAGCTCAGTATATTTTCTATATCCACTGATGTCTATATTCCTATCTCCATGAACTGCCTATTCAAATTGTTTGCCTATTTTTGTATTGGGTTTATGTGACTGATTTATGTGTAACACAGGACATTATTCCTTTTGCAGTCAGCGTTGCAACATACACAGACACTTGGGGTTTGGCTTCTGTTTCCTCTTGGATTGTACAAAGGCTTCCACGTGACCTCCACCCCCACCCTGGGCACTTTTATGAGGCAGGACACGCTTTCCTCTCCCATGATGCCTAGATGCTCGGCCCGGTGCCACCTGAGAACCCCACTAGAGCCAAGGAGAAAGAGATGCTAAGGGCCTGCAGCCCTTTCCACCTCAGTGCCAAACAGGAAAACAAATCATCTCGAGAAGGAAACACGGTCCTTTCCCCGGGCCCGGAGCACATTCTGAGATGCTGTGTGGCCCCCAACCAATAAGAAACAAGAGGCTCCAGAAACTGTCGCCAAAGCCACATGAAAACCTATGGCAGAATCCTTTGCCCTGCCATGCCAGGCCTTCATCTCGGAACACCTCGGTCTCATGCTTCGCTTCTGGATATTGTTTCTGCAGTATCCAGTTACCTTTCTCTCCAGAGAAGCCAGACATGGCTGAGAGTCCTGTTCTGTGAAGCACAGCTGGCCCAGGACCTCGGCGGCCCTTGCCCTTCCCTCGGCTCCCTATTTTCCTGGCTTGCTGCATCTGTCCGAGGTGACAGATTCGCGAGGTGCAACAAAAACACAAAGACTCACAAACAGCTTCCAGAAGACTGCCAAATTTCAGTATGACACTTTCTGAAAAGAGAAAGCTAATCTACCAAAGGCAAACCATGTATTTTAAAAGTAGTTCATTTATGCCAGTAAACTAATACTTCAATACTATGCCAAATGGTCACAAAACCCTGACCAGGAAAATCCTGCAGCCCGATGGAAGGGCTGAAACCTTCAGGTTTTATTCCTGCATAAATGGCCTTTGCTGTAATGAGCAGCTATTGCTTTAGGTAGTACCATAACTCGATGTCCAAAGAAATGGCATCTGCTAGTCTTAAGAAATAAGACCCATAATTATTTCAGGCCATCACCCTGAAACATCTAAATCGGGTCATCTCCAAAACTGAGCACAAGAAAAAGACAGATATACCCCACCACAGTTCTCCCTACCAGTGTGAGCTCAAGCCTACAAATGAGAAGTGTAGATTTATATGTGCTCTAAAGGGTCTCATATATACCATTACCCAAACAATGGTCCTAAACTAGTTACAATGAATAGCCAATAATACAGGGACATCACTCATCATGACCCTTGCATATACTAATTTCCTAAGAATTGCTTTACATTGTAGTTTTTATTGGGTCAATTTCAGCAGACCATTACTAATGGAAATTCTCACTGTACTTATTATTACTGAGCAGGGAAAAAAAGACTAAGGGCCAATACTCACTCTGATGGATGACTTAAGCCTCCAACAAAGTTCTAGGCAGTAAATTGGAAAATAACTCAACATGACCCTGTGCAGAAGCCTCCTGGGGGACAAGAACAGAACTCTCTCACAAGCTGTAAGAATGTGTGAAGCTGTTAATCCAACCCTCATCCCTAAAATGAGAATACCAGCACCTACTTTGGCGGGATGAAAAGAGCTCAGCGACATAGGCAGTGATGCTGGAGAAACAAGGCACGATCGGGCAATACACTGGCCACTTAGATATACTCAGGAGTCAGGCCAGGGAGAGAGCGCCGTGCAAGCGCGAGGTCCTGAGTTCAGTCCCTGGTATGGCATATATATATATATATATATATATATATATATATATATATATTTCTAAAAAAATTATTATATATATATATATATATATATATTATAATTTTTTTTCAGAAGTAGTGTAGTAAAATGCCATGAGCTTTCTTCCAAACACTCCCCTTCCCACGGGACACACCATTCCTGTTATCCTGGTCATTCTCCGAAGCAGCTCTGGAAGGTTTCCAGGTGCCCTGCTGTGGCTGCCTCCCTATCCTTAATCCACTCAAAATGATGACATCTGTGGTCCTTTTGATTTTTGAGAAAGACTCACAAGTGACACAGTGCTGGATCCAGTGAAGAAGGTGGACCAGTCTGCCTAGGTGTTGACTGTTCCCTGGAAGAAGCAGTCACTTTTTTTGTTTGATTTGTTTTGTTTTTTAAAACACACCTCATAAAGACACTTAGGAAAGAAGGCTGCTTTGGCAAGAGACAAAAATAATGAGACATGCATGTTTGAAATGAGGAGGAGTATTATGGGGGTTCGTGGCGATGCATCTTCTACTGCCATCATCTTTTTTAAATTTATATATTCCTCATTTTTCTAGTGCACCTTCCACATATTTAATAAATGAATACTGGGAAGTTCTTTGTCTTCATTAACAAGTGTAGAAAAAACAAAAGCAAGGAGAATTCACTGTGTATTTATTTATTTAGCAGTACAGGAGATTGAGCTCAGGCCCTTATGCTTGCCAGGCAAGAGCTCATTCTACTGAGCTATCTCCCCAGCCCATGTGGAGTAAAGTATTCATCCCATAGCCTGGGCCCTTCATGTGACTTCCTTCTGACCACGACAAGCGCATAGGATCCTGTTTCAAGGAGACAGAGGTCTTCAGAGATGTGAGCAGTCAGCTTTTCCATCGGACACAATGGCACTTAGCCCCTCAGCTGCAATTGCTCCTCGTCACGAGTCTGTTTCCAGCAACTTGTGGAAGGATTGTTGCTGAGCTGTGTCAGAGAGCTATATATAAATGCTGGGATCCAAAGGAAACTGTCCTGGATTCAACCCACTGTACAGGTTTCCTAAGCAGATGACCAGACTTCTCCTGATAACATGTGCAGATTTTAAAGCTGTTTATCAGGAACTGTGGGGACATGGCCTAGGGCTACTGGGGATCTCTGGACTCCACCAAAAGCCACACTGCCATGAGCTTTGCTTTCACTGTTCTGAACTTTAGCTCCCCTAACGCTCCAATGGTAAACCTGCAGTAGGTCAATCAAGCAGCTAACTGGCTCTCTAATGGATGCTCTGGTAGAGCAGAGGAGAGCCATAAATCCATCAAGCTTTCTGCTCTGCAGTAGCTCTGCAATGTATTTATAAACTAATACCTTTCTCTTAAAGGAGTTACTGATAATTCATAGAAGTCTGTTGCCTACCAGACATGCATTTTCTTAGCAAGAACACAGCAATCAAGTGACTCAGAAAAGCTGTGTCTGTGAGCCCTGTTTTCAAGATTCTATGTGTCAGGGGTGTTTATGCTGTGTTTTATGAGAAGCCCTCTCAATGTCCCAGAGAAGGGCTCTCAGTCCATTATGGGATTCACTGATCACCTTTGCCCTGATGGTATCTCTCAACCTATTGTCTTTCTCTTCCTATAAGGAAGGGGGCCTAATAGTTCCAGGCTAGACTAAACACTTGGAGACTCTCGCACTCTTAAGTCTGGCTTCTTGGGGGAAACATTAACAATCAAAATAAAATAAATATATGAAATCAAATACACTGCAAAGACTTTCTTGGGACATTTAGGGTGATATTTTCTCTCCAGGAATTTGCCCCATTCACCAGTGAAATAAGCAAGTAAACAAATGAGGCCTTCCACCAAATCACCCTCTCACTGCATCCACCCTGTAGCCAGAAGGAGTTCTCTCAGTGTGGGCTCCTAACACAGCGCTGAGAAACCAACTGAGAGACCTCTCCCCTCCTGTGGCCACTTCTTTCTCCTCCACATACTGAATACTCCCGGAGACTCTTGAGTTCATTGCAGCACTAGCTTCTTTGTCTATTCAGTCTCTTCCTCCACAGACCACATCAATAAATACAAGAAAATCCTGACTTCTCCCCAGCACAATTAAGTGGGAGAAATCATCAGCACAGTATACTGAGGAATAAAAATGTAAGGAAAGTATTGGTATTGAGTTTTTGTATGTTTGTCATTACTTTAAAAAAAAAAAAA
>PVJA010002253.1:0-109871 GCA_004027025.1 Myocastor coypus | reverse complement strand
GAGGGAACCAGTAGTTTGCCCAGGGCTGTTTTACAGCTTTCCCAACTGTGAACAGCTGCCCCTGAGACGGCCACAGCCATTGCCCTCCGTCAGTCCAAGCCTGTGGACAGCTGTTTCTCTTCTATTAGCACGCAAGGTCTCTCTGCTACCTGTGGACTCTAACAGCTGGGACTGCAGTGGGGGCAGGGGGGAGGGAAAACCCGGAACCTGGAGGACAGAATCAAATGGAAACTACACGCCTGAGCTTCCTTCTTGGGCTAAGAACCAGTTACCTAGGAGTCAAATGAAATCCGTTGAAGCAGAACTCGGCATGCCAGCACATCTTGGCTATTCCTCCACTAAGCAAACACTCTCTCCTAAGCACCAGTGAGAGATACTTCAGAGAAGTTAAAGGCACAGTTCAGAAGACATGGTTGTGAAGCTGAGGCAGGAAGATCAGCAAGATTTCAAGGGCAGCCTGAACTACATAGTAAGGTCTTGTCTGAAAAAGCAAACAATGTGTACTGATAAGTGTATTATGTTAGCCTGGTTGTTTTGTTTTTAGCCTTTTTGAGACAGGGTTTTGCTATGCAGTTCAGATTGGCCTTGAACTCACTTTAGTAGCCCAGGCTGGTCTCGAACTCACCCTGATCCTCCTGCCTCAGCCTCCTAAGTGCTGGGATTACAGGCATGTGCCACCATGCCCGGGAGCCTGGTTGATTTTTGATGTAACTCAAGTATTGCATGCTGATAAGGCATGACCTCTTAACTAAAGCTAGAGGGGCTTATAGCAAACTATCAGACTCTATGAATAAAGACGTCTAAAAGCCAGTTGGGTTATAATTATTATTCCTTTAAAAAAAAAAAAAATGGGTGGCTCAGCCTGTCCTAGGGGTGGGGCTGGCACTAGTATGAGGCACCTGGGGTCGAACCATGGTCCCTCAGGTTGCCTAAGCTTGCCTAAGCAGGCACTTTAGACCACTGAGCCATCTCACTTGTCCCACAATTATTATTCTTTTAAAAAGGTTTCTAACTTACCTGTTAGCTCAAATGCTCATGCTTTGATTACAACATTCTAATCCCTCAGAAAATTTGTTCTTTCATGGAAGATACCAAAACCAAACCAGGTGATTATGCAGGTAAAACCTATAGCAAATATGCTAGATTACATTCAAATTCCTTTCACTAGGATCCACTGGATTTTGTCTATAGAGACATATTAAGGCCTTAACTGTCCACCTCATACAGCCCACATGACCTGAGTCTTTATTTATTTTTGTCTTTTTGAGACAGGGTCTCGCTATGCAGTTCAGGCTGGCCTTGGGCTCACTTTTGTAGCCCAGTCTGGTCTCAACTCACACTGATCCTCCTGCCTCAGCCTCCCAAGTGCTTGGATTACAGGCATGTGCCACCATGCCCTGAAGTTATTTTTTACCTGCTGAAAATTCCAGTAACCCTTCCTCCTACTTTGTTGAAGACAATGAACCGGAATCCTTACTTACAAAAGCATATTATGAAAGATTCAGAATCATTTCCTTTTTTATGTCACTGCCAGCATTTCTAACTATCCTGGTATTTATCACCTTAAGGATAATCATTTCCACAGTGAGATTTTGGGTACAACAAAGGTTTTGTCTTTTGTAAAGGAGGGTGTAGCTGTGGGCAAATTTCTGGGTTATAGCAATTTCAGAAAAAAACACAGATGAAAGTCCAGGCCAGGGACATAGAGCTCAGTGGCACAGTGCCTGCCTGGCAAGTGCAAGGTCTTAAGTTCAATTCCCGGTATCAACATATATATTCACACATATAAGAAAGTTCAAGTTCTGGAAATAGATTTTTGAAAACTTTGTTACTCTGAGTTTGTTGCAGACTCCTTCTCCATTTCTTCAATGGCTCCTCTAGGTCACCTCACTGACCAGCAAGTATATCAGTGCTCTGGACCTTTGGCATCTGAAATACAAAAGGGCTAAACTATTAAGCAAGCCACATGCAGTCCTATTGAGATGGCAGAGAGGCACTGCATTTCCCACGGAGGTGAGTTTATTGACTATGAAACTGCAGGGTTGGGAAAACTAAACAGAATGCTTACACAGAACTCAGGTGGCTCACAGTAAACAAAGAACAAAACCAAAGACTGTGGCCTTAAGATCTAAACAAAAAGAATACTTCCCATATGGTTGCAAATTGTCAGTGTCTTGAGTGTAAATTTTACTGCTAGAATAAACCACATATCAAATGAATAACTCTGATGGTACTCTCGGCAGGTGGTGTTTGCAGATGGCAAGTGACATCTGCAGAACAATGTGACAGTTGAAAGGACATTAATTCTATGCTCCCAGAGGAAGGACAGTGCAGTGGTTCCCAGATGGAGTGGCGCTCAGTGCTCCCTTGGGGATACTAAAGGATGTCCGGAGATTTTTCCGCTGTCGTGACTTGCTGAGGAGGGTGACTGTAGTGGTACGTACTGAGTGGAGGCCGCAGATGCTGCTTAAACCCTTAAAGGCCCAGGATGTTCCTCGAAAGAAATTATCTTCTACCCCCTACACCAACAGTGCCTGAGCATCTGCATTTGAGTTCTTGTTTTATCAGTGTGTGACCCTTTTGAGCCTCACTTGCTCCTCTGTAAAGCGAGCCAGTGACAACTGCTTACACTGCTGAGTAATGGTGTCAGGTGCCACTCTGGAGGCACTTCGTTCCCTCCTTCCAAAATTGCAGTGAGGTCTGCTTATTTCATTTACAGATGAGTATGAACAAATATAGTGAAGAGAAAATTTGCAGCACCATGAGGATGAGCACTCAACTCATAGGACTTTTTTTTTTTTCTAATAAAAAGATACATTGATGGTGTACACCTGTAGACCCAGCACTTGGGAGGCTGAGGCAAGAGAATCAGTGTGAGTTCAAGACCAGCCTGGGCTATATAAGTGAGCTCCAGGCCAGCCTGAACTGCATAGTGAGACCCTGTCTCAAAAAGACAAAAAAAAAAAAAAAAAAAAAAAAAAAAAGATACATTCAGCTAAGCACAATTTCTATGAGACAGGATCTCACTGCCTATGCAGCCCAGGATGGGCTCAAACTCCAGGTAACACCCACCCCCCCAGCCCCTCCCCTGTGGTGGAATTAAGGGTATGAGCCACTACACCTGGCTACATGTTTTCACTGATACCACAGTGTTGGCAGGTACAAGTAAGAGTCTTGGCAGATGGTATGGTGGTGCATACCTGTGATCCCAGCACTCTGGGAGGCTGAGACAGGAGGATTTAAAAGCCTGTTCCTAGCCCAGGCAACTTAGTGACATTCCTGTATACTAAACAAAGTGATTTATAGTGGTATACAAGCCCTCATAAAGTGGGCCTCTTGTCTCCACCTCTATTGTAGCCACATTCTGCTTCTGGACCTTTTCACTTGCCTTTTCTTTCTTTCTTTCTTTCTTCCTTCTTTCCTTCGTTCCTTCCTTCCATTAATTTTAGTACAGGGCCTACAGAGTCTCACTACATAAATCAGACTCGCAGTGATCTGCTTGTGTTCAGCCTCCCTAGAGCTGGCGTTATAGGCTGCGCCACCATGCCCAATCTCAATCTCCAACCCAGTTTGCCCTGTGTGTGGGGTGGGGCCAGCATGATAGATACATCAGGGATGGAACCAGGTCCCTGCGTCTGCCCAAGCAGGCTTTAGTCTGCTGAACTCCCTGGCCAGCCCTTCACTTGCTCTCTTCTCTATGGAGGCAAGGCTAGCTCCCCAGGTTTAGGTCTTAGCTCAGATGTCACTTGATGTGGACGACCCTCCCAGATCATCCCGTATAACAAATACCACATACTGTACTTCTTCACACTAACGTACACTTTTTTTTTTCCTTTTTTTTGGTCTTGTGTGTGTGTGTGTTTGAAACAGGGTCTCGCTATGCAGTTCAGGCTGGCATTGAGCTCACCTTTGCAGCCCAGGCTGGTCTCAAACTCACAGTGATCCTCCTGCCTCAGCCTCTCAAGTGCTGGGATTACAGATATGTGCCACCATGCCTGGTTCAACATACTTTCTTCTTCCTTCTTTTAAAAAACTTTTTGTTAGCAACTGCCCGACATAATCATTTAATACCTATACTCAACCAGCAACTATTCACCATGTGACTGAGTACCTAGCATGGTACTTGCCCCCTAGCCTTGCCCTCTAGCTGTGTGCCTTGTGTTCCATGAATCTGTAACTGTCTCTGGCCCAAATTTTTGTACTTCACAGAAACTAAAGCTAAAGGGCCTGCCCAATAGCTCAACAGATTAAGGCACCTGCAAGCAGGCACAAGGTCCTGGCATTCAATCCCTGGGCCTGCCATGGCAGCCCCACCCCTGGAATGCACTGAGAGGGCAATTGAGACCGCGAGTGGGTGGTGCGCACCTGCAATCCCAGCTCTTGGGAGGCTGTAACCAGGCAGATCACTACGAGTCTGATCTAGTAGTGAGACCCTGCACACCTTGCAGACACTTCCCTAAAATACAAAAAATTAAAAAAACATAAAGATAAGTAAAATGGAAATATGGACCTGTGAGATTGCTCAGTGGACTAAAAGCAACTGCTTCGGCAAGCTTAGGCAAGCACAGCACCTTCGGTTCAATCCTTGGCACAAGCTGCACCAGCCCCGCCCCTGGGCGGGGGGCTAAGCCAGCCACAGAGTCTAGGTAGTGTAGTGGCACATGTTTGTAATACCAGGGCTGGAAAGGCTGAAAACAGGAAAATCAGTATGAGTCTGAGCTACATAGTGCCCTGTAACAAAATCATATATATCTATATCTATATTATATCTATATCTATATCTATATATAGATATAGATATATATAGATATAGATAGATAGATATAGATAGATATAGATATCTATCTATCTATATAGATAGATAGATATATAGATATAGATATAATTTTTTTTAAATTGCATCTGAGGCCCAGAGGGCACACCCAGGGAACCAGGACTGAGATGGTGTGCCCAGCATGTAAGGCCAAGGACTGAACTCAGGTCCTTTTACTTGCCAGTTTGGTGCTTATTCCTCTGAGCTATCTCTCCAGGTCCCAACCAAATATATATATATATTTATTTAAGTGGAAGGAAAAATCTTGATTAAAAAGGTAAAAGGAAAAAAAAAAAAAAACCAGACTGGTCTCTACCACTGCTGCCACTGTCTCCCTTTTTGCTCTTCCTGTCTTCCTCTGCCTCAGAGCCAGCCAAGTGTGGAATGAAGCCTCCACAAACTGAGCTAAATAAGCCTTTCCTTCCTTAGGGCTGGCAGGATGGCTCAGTGGTCTAAAGCACCTGCTTAGGAAAGCTTAAGCAGTGGCAGGGACTGCGGTTCGGTCCCTGGCACCACAGGCTGTGCCAGCCCCGCCCCCAGGGCAGGCTGAGCCAGCCATAATAAAAAAAAAAAAACATAAAGTTTACACATTTATAAAAAAAAAAAAAAAAACACCTTTCCTTCCAAAAAAAAAGACTAACTTCGGGGATAAAGTTATACAAAACTGCACAGGCATTGCGTTCATTCATGCATGCTCCCTTCCTTCCACACCCATCATATCCCAATTTCCTCAAGAATCCTGTATGCCAGTAAACTGGCTAAGTTAACATAAAATAGGAATCCTGATCCTCAGATAAAGGACAGGCTGCTAAATTCAAAGAATGCTTATTCATTTTAAACTTCATTTATTAACTTTTTATTTATTTGTTATGGCCAGCTCAGCCTGCCCTGGGAATGGGGCTGGCACACCATGTGGTGCCAGGGATCGAAGCACAGCGCCTGTGGTTGCCTAAGCAGCAGCTTTAGACTGCTGAGCTATCTCGCCGACCCCTGTTTATTCATTTTAAAATGAAACAAAAGGACTGAGCCCATGCCCAAAGAATGCGCCAGGACCTTTCTGGAAAGTGGGCTAACTTCGGAGGGTTCCACCCCATCACAAGAAGCATAAAGGTTCCCTGCTCATCTCCAGAGCTTATGCTCTGCGTGCGAACTGTCACAGTTTAGCCTACTATTCTTTTGTGGAAACTCTGTTTCCACCATGGGTATCAGGGAACCCGCGAAACGTCATCTGTGGGTCTAGGTTTCCATTTCTGCTTCGGGAGTCTCCTGGGGCCGGGTGCAGTGACAACATCTGATGGCCTATTGCAAAACTCTTCCCTCGTGTCGCTTTTCCGATAATTTGGCAAGCAGAACAGCTGCCGACGCACCTCCTCTCCGCCCAACTCATCTGTAAAACCAGCACGACCCCCTGGGCGCAGGTGAGGCCTTCGCGCCATCTGCGAGGCTGTCCGCCCTGTTCAGGACTCCAGCGCAGAGGACAGAGCTCGGAGAGGGCCATCTACACCAAAACGGTGCAGAACGCGTCCCAGCGGGGCCAAGAGCACGCGCTTAGGCCTCGGCCCGCGCTTCTGGAAACGCCGCCCGCCTTAATGGCGGCGAAGGGACTGTGGCCCGGCGGCCCTCAGAGGGACTCCAGGCAGCTTTGCTTCTGAATTGACTCAACCGTGCCCTCCGCGCTCCCAGGACCGAAAATTCACATCAGCGCGAACAATGGGCGGCAGAGAGTGCTTTAACTTAGCTACGATGTTGCCAACAGGACAACTCTCTAAAAAAATAAAAAGACGGACACGCATCATGGCCGCCGGCAGCGGCAGCTAGAAGCAACCAAAAGGAAATGGCGCCAGCCGCACGGCCAGCCTCAGCAGTCCCGCACAGCGAGGCGAGAAGGCCTCTGAGATCACCTAGGAGGGCTACCCGAGGACCTCAATAGCCTCCTGGCTTCTGGCACCTTGAAAACTCTGAAGCTGTAAGGTTGCTGTCTCTGCAAAATTACTCGCCCCCCTAAAGCCCCAAATTCCATCCCGCGCGGCAGAATCCAGCAAAATCCTCTATTCTCTCAACAGAAAGCACTACGCAGACTGCGCATCTCCGCCATAATGGCACAGCTAACGACGCAAAGAATGTTACGTCTCGACGGAGTCTCTTCCCCCGCCCCACCCCACGTTCTAGTTCTGGCGGCGCGAGAACTTTACGTCCGCTTCGTATTTTGTTTTTCTGTTATGAACCGCAAAGTGTACCGGCTTTCGAAACTGACGTAAGACTCTTCCAAGAATATCCGTAACGCAGCGCCGAGCCCCGGGCGATTCTGAGACCCTGTTTACGTATCGTCTCCGCCGTACGTAGCGTGAAGTTGGAGCAGTCTCAGCAGCGGCCGCCATTTTGTGCAGTCGCTGAGGAGGAAGGAGACGCCTAAACCGCGGCAGTGCCGGGTTTGAGCGTACCCAAACCTACCCACCGTTTTTATAACCCGATTCTCTGTGTTTTGCTCCCGTCTCCGACGAGAGAGGCGGCGACGGTGGCGTCTGCGACGGGAGACAGCGCGTCGGAGCGAGAAAGCGCTGCGCCTGCCGCCGCCCCAACAGCGGAGGCGCCGCCGCCATCGGTCGTCACCAGACCGGAGCCGCAGGCCCTCCCGAGCCCGGCCATCCGTGCTCCGCTCCCAGATCTCTACCCATTTGGGACCATGCGCGGAGGCGGCTTTGGGGACCGGGACCGGGACCGGGACCGTGGCGGGTAAGGGGGGAGGGGGCCGGGCGGCGAGGGGGAGGGGGCTGTTTCCCGAGGCCGAGCGGGCTCCACGGCACAGCACAATGGCGGCCTCGGGCGGCTGGGGCCCGGCGTGGGGGAGATGGGAGGTCAGGTCCGCTACGGGCCTGGACGCGAGGCCTGGTCACTTGGTCCCTGCGCGTCGCAGTGACCGTCTGGAAAAAAAACGCTCTAGACGCTCTTATGCTACCTCGGGAAATCCGGCTCGAAATGGCTCCCTTTACGTGACGTCCCCAGCTCACTGTCGACGACCAGTCTGAAGAGCTGCTGCTTATTTTTTGTTTCCGGTGCTGTGGATCGAACTCTAGGTCCTGAGCACCTGCTAGGCAGTCTTTCTTCCTTTACTGTACTTGTGATTTTAAAACGTAGGGATTTAATCCCTTTTAGTCATGAGTTGTGTAACTGAAAGGCACAAAAGCGAAGTACTGGAGTCGGTTGCTATCTATATAATGTTAGAGGAAAGAAGAGTCTGGAGAGATGGGCAGTATTCTAATTTTGAAATTTTTTTTTTTTTTTGTCTTTTTGAGACAGGGTCTCAGTATGCAGTTCAGGCTGGCCTTGAGCTCACTTTTGTAGCCCAGGCTGGTCTCGAACTCACACCGATCCTCCTGCCTCAGCCTCCCGAGTGCTGGAATTACAGGCGTGCGCCACCACGCCCGGCAGTATTCTAATTTTAACTTTTTATTTTTTTACTTTTCTGTGTTCCAGCATTAACTTCTCGGCCTAGTCTGGAGAGTTTTGATGTAATGCAACGGTTGCACCATCAGGGATGGAAAGTTAACAGGATTAAACTTGAATTTCTTCGAGATACTGAGCTTTTAGGGTCTTTTCATGTCAGCTAAATGACTTTTTGCTTAACATACGTTTACGTGTGCTGCCGGGGATTGATTGATTTCTTTCTTTCTTTTTCTTGCTTGCCTTTTTGAGACAGGGTCTTGCTATGCAGTTCAGGCTGGCCTTGAAACTCACTTTTGTAGCCCAGGCTGGTCTTGAACTTTCACTGATTCTCCTGCTTCAGCCTCCCAAGTGCTGGGATTACAGGCATGCACCACCACACCCGGCTCTTTTTTTTTTTTTTTTTTTTTTTTTTAATACACCTTTTTGAGAGGGTCTGTATGCAGCACTAGCTGGCCTTGAGCTCACTTTGTAGCACAGGCTTGTCTCAGTTTGTAACATTCCTCTTAGCTCAGCTTCCTCAGTGCTGGGATTACAGGCCTGCGCTACATACGGTGCCTCACTGTGTAATAGAGGTTGGCTTTGAGTATGCAGCGGTTCTCCTGCCTCTGCCTTTCAGTGAAGTGAGATTATTGCAGTCATGTGATTTGGGCTCATCCTTAATTTTTGTGAGCTCGTGTTTTATGGGCAAGTATTAATAGTCACAAGTACTTTATTACTAAGCCTCAGACTATTTCCACTTCCAGTTAGGAAGGGAAATCTGATCTTTTGTTGGATGTGGAAAGGAGGGCTAAAAGTGAAAATGTTCATTTAATGTTTTACAGTTGAGCAAAGATTAGAAGGAAATTTAAATGCTGCTTAGATAATACCTAGTGAACTTGACAGTGACCCAATAATTCTATTTTACACCAAAACCTGCCCTAAAGACCTGGTAAAACCTTTGCACATTGCTGGGCATGGTGGCACACGCCTGTAATTCCAGCACTTGGGAGGCTGAGGCAGGAGGATCAGTGTGAGTTCAAGATCAGCCTGGGCTACAAAAGTGAGCTCAAGGCCAGCCTGAACTGCGTAAGGAGGCCCTATCTCAAAAAAAAAAAAAAAAAAAAAAAAACCTTTGCACCTGTGATCTAGGAACAATGTATAAAACTATCCCAACATTGTTGGTGGTATATTCGAAACAGTGTCCCAGTAAATTGTGGGCATTTGCATACATGAATACAATGTAATAGTGAAAGAGGGAAAATTGGATTATGTCAGATGATTCTCAAACATGTTGAGGTTTTAGTTTTCTAATTTTTATTTATTCATGCAGGATCTCACTACACAGTTTAGGTTTGTAGTGATCCTCCTGTCTCTGCCTCCCTAGTGCTAGCATAATGTGCATCACCACCCTCAGTTTTGGTGGCCCACCCAGTATGCCTAGTGTTCTAGGGCCCAGCACAAGGTGCTGGGGTCTGGGTCTTCGCACTTGCCAGACAGGCACTTAGACTGCTGAGCTGTCTTCCCATCCAACATGTTGAGGGTTTTTTTTGTTTGTTTTTGTTGTTTTGTTGTTGTTTTTAATAGGACAAAACTGTAAAAGTCAAAGGAATAGTTGATACACTTCAAGAGTTAATGGTGAGATTTATAAACTTGGAAGAGGCATGAGGTGGCTCCCAAAGTATTGATAGTGGTGTTCTATTTTTTAACTGTGGGTCATATTCATAAACACAATAAGAATTTGAAAAGGGGAGAAATGATGAATACAATCTATGTCCCATATCAATTCATTAGATGACATGTACAAATGGAAAATTTTTTTTAAACCCACCACAAAATTGCACTTTTTGATAAGGTCTGTGCCCTACTTAACCTAGCTTGAGTTTTCCTTTGTGCTTTATTATGATTATGATTATTATTATGGCTGGCTCAGCCTGCCCTGAGGTTGGGGCTGTCGTGGCATATGGTGCTGGGGATGGAACCATGGTCCCTGTGGTTGCCTAAGCTTGCCTACACAGGCACTTCGGACCTCTGAGCCATTTCCCTAGCCCCTTCTTTTGTGCTTTGAATTGTTCTGCTATTAAAAGTTACAAAGCTGAATTGAGTTAGTTGTGAACAGTGTTACTTATTTGTTGTGTAGCCAGATTTTTCTGCTACTCAATCACATTATTATTATTATTATTATTTTTTTTTTTCTTGTTTCAGAACCCTTGTTTGTTTATTCACTCATTTTTATGGCCGGCTCAGGCCGCCCCAGGGCAGGGCTGGCGCAGCATGTGGTGCCGGGGATCGAACCGTGGTCCCTGAGACGCCCAAGCTTTCCCAAGCAGGCGCTTTGGACCACTGAGCCATCCCACTGGGCCCCACTCAATCACATTAATGAACAGCAAAGTGTAACAGGAAATGGGCTTTGTGTGTATTAATGGTGTGAATAACTGCAAGGGTAAAAAAGTTCAGCAGCATATTTTCTAGGAACTTTGTTTTTACTTGAATCTTTAGAACAACATAAGTGCACTTTCTTGAAGAAACCTATATAGAGTCCTTAACTGATTTACAATAGCCAGTCCCAATGGCCTTTCATCTATATACTGTTTCCTAGAAGCCTAAGAACATAATACTGATAAGTATTGTTGCTGTGTGCATTGTGTACTTTTTTATTTTTCTTACAGGTTCAATGACAGTATAGATGATGTCTGGTCATTTTTGCTAATTGCATGTAGAGATCTACAATGCCAACAAAATTTTCTGCCATATTTCTTCAATTAGAGAAATAACTAGCTGGTCTTTAAGCCCAAGAATTCTAATGGTTTGAGTAACAGGAGATTGAAGCTCTTTAAGACAGCTACTGTTGGGGCCAGTGAGATAGCTCAGTGGTCTTAAGCGTCTGCTTAGGCAACCACAGAGATCGCAGTTCCATCCCCAGCACCACATGCAGCCCCACCCCCAGGACAGGCGGAGCCAGCCATAACGTAAATAAGGTTTTAAAAGATAGCTACTGTTGTTGAGCACCAGGACACATTGCCTGTAATTAGTACTTAGGGCTGGAGCAGGAAGGTCACGAGTTGAAGCCAGCCTTGGCAACTTAACAAGACTGTCTCAAAAATAAAAGGACTGGAGACGGAGCTCTGTGCAAAGGCTCTGGGTTTAGTCCCCAGCCCTGAAAAAGCAAACACTTCCTATAAGATGTTATGACTTAAAGTAATGGAAAAGCAAATTAAGTTCAGCATTACATTTTACAGAGAATGAGGGAAATGAGATTTTTAAAAAAATAGGTGTAAAGGGGTTTTTTTGTATTGTATGTTAGGGAAGGGTCTACAGAATGCTCAGGATCTCACCACCACATCAGACTCAGTGATCTGCCTGTTTACAGCCTCCCAAGAGCTGGGATTGTAGGCGCATGCCACCATGCCCAATCTCCATTGCCATTTCAACCTACCCTGGGGGTGGGGCTAGAATGGCAGCCCAGGGATTGAACCCCTGGACCCTGTGCCTGCTGGGTTATTTGGCCAGCCTCAGTCTTGTCTTTGTCTGTGTGTCTCTTTCTTTCTTTCTTTCTTTCTTTCTTTCTTTCTTTCTTTCTTTCTTTCTTTCTCTTTCGGAGCTGGGCATTGAACTCAGTCAGGCCCTTCTACTTGCCAGGCTACCGAGCTATCTCCCCAGCCCTGGGCCCTCAGTTTCTATATTAAAACAATGAAGGCCATCTTAGTGTTAACAATTCTCCAGAAAAATGACTTGTAATATGTTGCATTTCAGGATTGGGCAATGGCCATGTTTATGTTTAGCTTGTTAGTTAAAAAGAAGAAAAAAAAAAAAATCAGGGCTTGAGTTTTAACTGGGGATTGGACTCAGGACCTTGCACTTGCTAGGCAAGTGCTTATTCTACTGAGCTGTCTGCCCAGCCCCAGGACTTGAGGGTTTTTTTGTTTTGTTTTGTTTTTGAGACAGGGTCTCACTATGCAGTTCAGGATGACCTTGAGCTCACTTTTGTAACCCAGGCTGGTCTCGAACTCACACCGATCCTCCTGCCTCAGCCTCTCAAGTTCTGGGATTACAGGCATGCGCCACCACGCCCAGCTAGGACTTGAGTTTTAAAAGCCTTAAATATGGTTTATTAGTGGTTTCTCTTTTAAGTTTGTTCAGGCTTCTGTGTTAACGTAGACTACCAGTGCTTTATAGGTCCCAGTAGCTTTCTCTTTGCAATTTGGAAGAAAAGTGTTAGCGTCTAAATGGGGAAGTGATCTGAAAAGCTACTCAAAATTTGGGGAACTCAATTTTCCTCCTGTCCACAGGAGTGCTCTTTAAACTTTAATTCCCTCCTCTTTTACACAGGATAGTTATGTTTCATTCCCTGGATCACCAGCACCATGTTAAAAAATAATAGTTGAATGACTATGTGGCAGTTAAGCACTTACATAAAAATGGAGGTGGGGAGCTAGTAGTGTGGAAGGAGTCCTGTCTTCATGTACATTTGAAGAGAATATAACGTTGCTTTAAAAATACTAATTAAGCTGGGCGTGGTGGCTCACGCCTGTAATCCCAGCACTTGGGAGGCTGAGGCAGAAGGATCGTTGTGAGTTCGAGACCAGCCTGGGCTACAAAAGTGAGCTCAAAGCCAGCCTGAACTACACGGGTGGCTCACGCCTGTAATCCCAGCACTTGGGAGGCTGAGGCAGGAAGATTGGTGCGAGTTCGAGACCAGTCTGGGCTACAAAAGTGAGCTCAAGGCCAGCCTCAACTCCATAGTGAGACCCTGTCTCAAAAAGACCCTGTCTTAAAAAGCAAAAAAAAAAAAAAAAAACTAATTAACTAAAAATTCTTGCATTTCTAGGTTTGGAGCAAGAGGTGGCGGTGGCCTTCCTCCAAAGAAATTTGGTAATCCTGGGGAGCGTTTACGTAAAAAGAAGTGGGATTTGAGTGAGCTTCCCAAGTTTGAGAAAAATTTTTACGTGGAACATCCAGAAGTGGCAAGGCTGACTCCAGTAAGTGTATTTGTGTTTTATTTTTTAATACAGATAAATGAAACAAGTGGAAGTATACTTGTTACTATTTTCTACTTTATTATGAGGTTCTTAGATTAAGATGACATTATGTTCCTAAAAGTTTAAGTATGCATTATCATGTATTGCTTGGGTTTTTTTGTCCCAGGAATCAAACTGAAGACCTTGGACTTGCCAGGCAAGCACTGTGCCACTGAACTATAGCCCTGGCCCCCTGTTTTATCTTTCTCAAATATTACTTTAACTATATTAAGTCATTTTCACTTAATTTTTGGTGGTATCAGGGACTAAACTCAGGACCTTGCACTTGCCAGGCAAGCACTTATTCTATTGCACTATCTCTCGCAGCCTTTCCTTTTCATTTATGAGATAATTTTTTTTTTAATTCTTTTATTTTTTTTCTTGTTTCAGAACTTTTGTTTGTTTGTTTGTTTGTTTGTTTTTATGGCCAGCTCAGCCCGCCCCGACGGCAGGGCTGGTGCAGCATGTGGTGCTGGAGATCGAACAACAGTCCCTGAAGCCGCCCGAGCTTTCCCAAGCAGGTGCTTTAGACCACTGAGCCATCCCGCTGGGCCCTTATGAGATAAATTTTAATAGCAGTTGTATTTTTTTATTTTTTTTGGTGGGACCAGGAGTTGAACTCATGACTTTGCACTTGCCAAGCAGGTACTTGTACTGTGGCATTATCTCCATGGCCCTGTAAGTTGTTTTTTGACTTCATTATTGTTTTGGACTCTACCTATGAAGTGGTTGCTTATGTAGAAAGATAATTTAAAAGTGCATCTGACCCCACTTTACACATCCTCTCTCACTTCCTAATTCTAACCTTAAGTAGAAATTATTTACTCCTCCTATGTATGTTTCCTTGCATTATTTTTTAAAAAAATTTTATTTATATTATGGCTAACTCAGCCTGCCCTGGGGATAGGGCTGACGCAGCAATGAACTGCGATCTCTGTGACTGCCTAAGCTTGCTTAAGCAGGCACTTTTGACTGCTGAGCTATCTCACCAGTCCTCGCATTATTCATAGAAAAATGTCAAAGTTGAAAGTATAGTATATATTTACCATTGTCACTGTGGGTTGGATGATAATTACTTATTTGGCTAATAAAAGGTTTGGAATATGAATAATAGCTTTTACTAACTCATCTTCATTTTCATATGTAAGTATGAAGTTGATGAACTACGCCGAAAGAAAGAGATTACAGTACGAGGGGGCGATGTTTGTCCTAAGCCTGTCTTTGCCTTTCATCATGCTAACTTCCCACGTAAGTATTCTTCAACCCAGAATCTTCATGGGCATGGTGGTCTATGTCTGTAAATACCAGCAATGGGGAGGCTGAGGCAAGTGAATGGACATGAGTTCAAAACTAGCCTGAAGTCAGTAGCGAGGCCTTGTCTGAACACAACCTAGAATCTTGGTCGTTAAATTTTGTTGAGTACTGCTTAGGCAGAACACAGATGCTGAGGTTTCCCCTGCCCTGTTTTGCCTACCTGCCCTGCCTTTGAGACATATGAGCCTTTGATTGAGACTGGGTGTGGTGGATCATGCTTGTAATCCCAGTGCTTGGGAGGCTGAAAGCAGGATCACTATGAGTTAGACCCTGTCGGCCCTATACTAAAATACATAGTAAAAAATTGTTGAGTAGCATCCAGGAATAATAGGTTATTTAAAAGTTTCAGAGGAGCTGGGGAGATGGCTCCGAGGCACAAGTGCCTGCTGGGCAAGTGCAAGGTCGTGAGTTTGAACCCCAGTCCCACCAAAAAAATAAAAGTTTTAGAGCTGGGTGTAGCCAGAGAGAAATAGCTCAGTGGAATAAGCACCTGCCTGGCAAGTACAAGGTCCTGAGTTCAATCCCTGGTGCTGCAAAAAAAAAAAAAAAAGTGGGGTGTGATGGTACACACCTGTAATCCCAGCACTTGGGAGGCTGAGATAGGAAGATCTGTTCATTTAAGTCCATTCTAGACTCCCTACTAGGACCTTGACCTAGTCTTACTGAAAAAACAAGTAGAAAATTTTTATAAACATAGTACTTAAGTAATAGTTTTGTCTTATTTGTTGCTGAGACAAAATTGCCCAATGCCCAAAGTTAACAGAAGTATTTGAGTATTTGGTTTACAATAGTGGTTTCAAACTTTTTTTTTTTTTTTTTTTTTTTTGGTACTGGTGATGAAACTCTGGACTTTGCTGGCCAGGCAGGCACTAAAGCTACTAAGCTATGTCCTTGGTCCCTTACAGTAGAGGTTTCAGTCCATAATTGGCTGGCTTCCAAAGGAGGATGGTACATAGCAGAGGGACATTGCAGAAGGAGAAGCTTATTGCAGGCAGAAGGCAGCAAAAGCAGGCAAAGGACACCACAGCTGTTTCCCTCTTAGCCAGGCTGTTTAGCACATCCTTAATCCTAGTGTCCTTGATCCTGGTGTTGTACCATAAATCACACACACTAGCTCTAGCCACCTCTAAAAAAGCCCCACTTATGCCCACACGAGGACATATAGAAACAGCCCTTAACAGGTTTCAAAAAATTTTAGCTGCTTAAGGGTAGTAGTAAATACGTTGGCAATAATTTTTTATACTTATGTCTTTTCAAGATGAACTTGCCTCTTTTTTTTTTTTTTTGTTCATTCTACAGTTTGTTGCTCCTTTGTATAAAACAGCAGAATGAAACTTCTTTCTAGCTAAATATAAGAATTTGGCAAGCAATGACTTATAAATTTGTGCCCTTAGGTATAAGAAGATAGTGATTTTTTTTTTTTTTTTTTTTTTTTTGTGGGACCAGGGTTCGAACTCACAACCTTGCACTTGCCAGGCAGGCACTTATGCCACGGAGCTATCTCTCCAGCCCTTAGGATAGTGATTTTGAAAGGTAGTGATGAGTTAGATATAGATTCCTATACTTCCTTTTTGAGCACCAGAGATTTAACTCAGGATCTTTTGCTTTTTAAGGCAATGATGTATGTTTATTCTCTTACAGAATATGTAATGGATGTGCTGATGGATCAGCACTTTACAGAACCAACTCCAATTCAATGCCAGGGATTTCCATTGGCTCTTAGTGGCCGAGATATGGTGGGCATTGCTCAGACAGGCTCTGGGAAGACATTGGCGGTGAGTACCAGCAAGTGGAGATATTTGATGCCTTGTGGCAACTTATTTTACAATCCTGGTTGTCACAGAAATACTTGGGAGGCTGAGGAGGAGGATTTATGTGAGTTCGAGACCGGCCTTGGCTACAAAAGTGAGCTCAAGGTCAGCCTGAACTGCATAGCAAGACCCTGTTTCAAAAAGACAAAAAAAAAAAAAAAAAGAAGTATAATTCAGTAGGGTAGGTAGCATGTTAGCCATCAAATACATGGACATATTTCATGTTCCACTGTGTATTGCATGGAAGTGGTAGATTCTGCTTTTCATGTTACTGCTTTGGTATTATTAGTTTTAAGTTAGAATATTAAGATGATTTTTTTGGTTTTAATATAAAATTTTGTTCTTTTTCTTTCCCAGTACCTGCTACCTGCAATCGTTCATATTAACCACCAGCCATACTTGGAAAGGGGAGATGGCCCGATTGTAAGCGTGTTTTGTTCCATTTGTAGTTTTAAGAATAACTACAGATAACTGATTATTGTGTTTTAGGCACTGTTTTATTTACACTGCCACATTTTATTCTTAAGTCCTTCTGTCCATATCTGCACACAGGAGTACCTCATTTTAGGATTAAATGGCTTGCCCAGTCATAGCAATTAAATGGCTTATCTTGGGTTTAAACCATTCTTACAATTAAGTGCTAATTTAGTGCATATTGTATTCACTGGTGATCACTTTTTGTCACACAAGTGAGCACAGAGCCTCACTCTGCAGTTTAATCCGCTATAGCCCAGGCTTGCGTCAGAAACCCACAAGTTGTTGGTGTTACAGTCACATGCCACCACACATTTTGACATAGAGTCTTAAGTTGCCCAGAGTGTTAGCATTATAGCAGCATACTGCCATACTCTACTTGTTTTGTCATTTTCTTAACCTGTGCTGATAGTTATCCCATGATTTCATTGTAGGACTATTTTTCTTTTAAGTGTATTTATTCGTTCTGTGAGAGTTGTGTAGTTCTTAGACTAGGTCACTGAGGATGAACCTGCTAAGAGCTTTCAGTGGTAATAAATAGGACACTGTGGCATGAGTATCATAGGTTCACCCCATTACACTAGGTAATACAAATCCACTTGTGAGATATGTATAAACAAATTTATGGCAGTATCAACATAATGAATAACAATTGTGATCACTTTTTAGCCCACAGTCCAGTGTAATTGTACTTAAGCCTCTTGGCATCCCAGTATCCCACTATATCACAAACCTTGAAAAGTATTACACAGGGAAGAATTACTTACCTCTTGGTACTTTCTTGTTTCTAGGAGCTGTTTTGCTTAGCTTGGTGTACATGTCTCAAGTGGGTTTTTTCCCGTTTTAGTGTCTAGTTCTGGCTCCTACCAGGGAGCTTGCTCAACAGGTACAGCAGGTGGCTGACGACTATGGCAAGTGTTCAAGATTGAAGAGTACTTGCATTTATGGAGGTGCTCCTAAAGGCCCCCAGATTCGAGACTTGGAAAGAGGTACTTTGATAAGAATAAGAATAGTTTTATCTTCTAGCAGTTTCTGTATATGCAATTTTAAAAGGTAATGAGTTCTTGTGGGGAAAAAAATCACTATGACAAAAGCCTAGAAATTCTCAGATAAGGGCTCAGAGATGGCTCTGTGGCACAAGTGCCTGCCTGGCAAGTGCAAGGTCGTGAGTTTGAACCCCGGTGAGAAAAATCTCAGATAGTTGGGAGAGGACATTCACCTTAGCTGGAGACTTTGTGAGACTGATGGTTATGGTTGTGTTCTCCTTACATTATTATTTTCTTAATTTTATTTTGTTTTTAATATTTTATTATTTGGTACAGGGTCTTACCACACAGCAAGGATTTGTAGTGATCCTCTTGTCTCTCAACCTTCCCAGTGCTGGGATTACAGGCATGTGTCACCATGCCTGATTTTGGTGGCTGCCTTGGCATTGGCCAGCATGGCATGTGGTACCAGGGACCGAACCTGGGTCTTTTCACTTGCCAGACAGGTGCTAAGACCACAGAGCTGTCTTCCCAGCCCTACATTGTGTTTTGGAAGCCACTGCTATGCAGGCTTTGTGCAAGATCACCAGAGCTGGTGTTTTTGCTTTGTATGCTGAGGCTTAGATAGTAGGTAAAGAATTGCTAATGAGTTAGATATTTTATGTTTTATAGGTGTTGAGATCTGCATAGCTACTCCTGGACGCCTGATAGATTTCCTAGAGTCAGGAAAGACAAACCTTCGCCGCTGTACTTACCTTGTTCTGGATGAGGCTGACAGAATGCTTGATATGGGCTTTGAACCTCAGATCCGTAAAATTGTTGACCAAATCAGGGTGTGTACAGTGCATACTTCATGTGTTGTATCTTTTGTTGGTTATGGTGGTTATGTAGTTTTTTACTCTAAAAGACCTTTCCTTTCTTGATAGCCTGACAGGCAGACATTGATGTGGAGTGCAACCTGGCCAAAAGAAGTAAGACAGCTTGCAGAGGATTTCTTGCGTGATTATACTCAAATCAACGTGGGCAATCTGGAGTTGAGTGCCAACCACAACATCCTTCAGATTGTAGATGTCTGCATGGAAAGTGAAAAAGACCACAAGTATGAAACATTCTGTAATACTAATAAATTGTTTGTAATAATCCTGTAGAAATAAAGTTACATGGCCCAGCAGGATGGCTCAGTGGTCTAAAGCGCCTGCTTAGG
The DNA here is from genome assembly GCA_004027025.1 of Myocastor coypus. Classification (NCBI taxonomy): domain Eukaryota; kingdom Metazoa; phylum Chordata; class Mammalia; order Rodentia; family Myocastoridae; genus Myocastor; species Myocastor coypus. Next base: position 90,831 of record PVJA010002253.1, on the reverse strand, counting down.
AAAGCTTAGGTGGCTTCTGGGACTGCAGTTCGATCCCCAGCACCACATGGTGCTCAGCCCTGCCCTCAGGGCAGGCTGAGCCAGCCATAAAAATAAATAAACAAAAGTTCTGAAACAAGGAAAAAAAAAAAATCTGTTAAAAAAAAAAAAAAAGAAAAGAAAGTTACAAAAACCAGTATTTTTTTAGGCTCTGAAAAATAGAAATAGGGCCAGCCAGATAGCTCAGAGAATTAAAGCACCTTAGGCAGACATAGGAACTGGGGTTGATCCCCAGTGAGCCATGCTGACTCTGTCCCCTAGGCTCACAATTGAGATTTGGATGTGGTGGTATGTACCTGTAATCCCAGTGCTTGGAAGGCTGAAAACAGGAGGATCACAATGAGTCCAGTGTGTAGTGAGACTCTAGACTTTTTTTTTTCTTGTTTCAGAACCTTGGTTTGTTCACTTTTTTTTTTTTTTTTTTAATAATTTTGGCTGTTTTTTTTTTTTTTTTTTTTTTTTTTTTTTTTTTTTTTTTTTTTTTTTTTTTTTTTTTAATAATTTTGGCTGTTCTTTATTTATTTATTTATTTATTTTTTTTCTTGTTTCAGAACTTTTGTTTATTTGTTTATTTTTATGGTTGGCTCAGCCCGCCCTGAGGGCAGGGCTGGCACAGCATGTGGTGCTGGGGATCGAACCGTGGTCCCTGAAGCTGCCCAAGCTTTCCCAAGCAGGTACTTTAGACCACTGAGCCATCCCGCTGGGCCCCAAGACTCTAGACTTTATACTAAATACGTTATTAAAAAAAAACCATAGAGCTATGGGGTGTTCTTTTCTACATGATGACTATATTGTTGATCTTAGATTGATTCAATTGATGGAGGAAATAATGGCTGAAAAGGAAAATAAGACCATAATATTTGTTGAGACAAAGAGACGCTGTGATGACCTCACTCGCAGGATGCGCAGAGATGGGTGAGTATAGCACCAGAATAATTGGCCTCAGATTTTAGTCAATGGTGATTTCTAAATTAGTATTGCACACACTAGAATTTTAATACTGGCTTTCTAGTACCACCTAATGTGCAAGCCCCTCTTCTCCCAAAACTGTAAATTAAATTTGGGTTTCATGTGAAGCTGTATTCCCAGCTCTTCTTTCATTTTGTACTTTTGAGACAGGCCCTTGCTAAGTTTTCCTGGCTTGACTGAAATATGTGATTTCCTGGCCTCAGCTTCCCAGTATGCTAGGGTTATAGACATGTGCTGCTGTGGCTTATCTTAAGTGAATACAGATGTCTGTTGTGTCCTCTAACCTTATCAAAACAATGTAACTTTTTTAAAAGCTTAATTTTTCTCTTCAGAATTTTTCTAAAATAAGCTGGGCATGGTGGTACACACCTGTAATCCCAGCACTTGGGAGGCTGAGGCAGGAGGATTGGTGTGAGTTCGAGACCAGCGTGGGCTACAAAAGTGACTTCGAGGCCAGCCTGAACTGCATACTGAGACCCTGTCTCAAAAAGGAAAAAAAGATTCTAAAATGTTTGTCATTTTCTTCTAATAGTTGGCCAGCTATGTGTATCCATGGAGATAAGAGTCAACCTGAAAGAGATTGGGTACTTAATGGTAAGTTTAAGACAGCATTTTCAAGGATTTTTTGCCTAAAAATCTGTGATTTTTCTTTTTTTTTTTTTTTTTTTTTTTTTTTTTTTTTTTTTTTTTTTTTTTTTTTTTTTTTTTTTTTTTTTTTTTTTTTCTTTTTTTGCAGAAGCAGGGATCAAGGGGCCAGTGAGATGGCTCAGTGGTCTAAAGTGCCTGCTTAGACAAGCTTAGGCAGCTGCAGGGACCGTGTTCAATCCCTGGCACCACATGCTTTGCCAGCCTCAGGGCAGGCTGAGTCAGCCATAATTTAAAAACAAAAACAAAAAAAACCAGGGATTGAACTCCGGACCTCACACTTAACCAGGCAGGCACTTGTGCCCCTGAGCTGTCTCCCCAGCCCCTTTTTGCCTAAAAGTCTGTAGATGAGCCAGATAGTAACTGTTTGGCTTCGCAGATTTTATGGCCGGCTCAGCCTGGCCTGAGGGCAGGGCTGGCGCAGCATGTGCCAGGGATTGAACCGCGGTCCCTGCAACTGCCTAAGCTTTCCTAAGCAGGCGCTTTAGACCACTGAGCCATCCTGCCGGGCCCCTGCTCAATAGTTTTAGACAACTTAAAGTCATCTGTTTTTTATTTCTAGTACTTGCCTTTGTTGTTTAAACAGTAATTACCCTTGGGAAAAGTTTGGCACTTAAACATTTTAAAGAAAAATGTTCCTGGGCTGGCAAGATAGCTTAGTGGTCTAAAGAGCCTGCGTAGGCAACCGCAGGGACTGCAGTTCAATCCCCAGCACCACATGCTGCGCCAGCTACACCCGGCCGTAGCATAAAGTTTTAAAAAGAGCAAAGAAACTGTTCGTTCATCAGTCATATTTTAGTTTCATTCTTGTTTTTCACGAGTGCTCTTATGAGAAGGCCTGTTGAATAAAGTGCAAGAGGCCCATATTTAGAGGCCTTTTGGGAGAAAAGTGTTTTTTGTCTTTTGACTCTGCATCTTCTGATGCTGTCACTTGCTTGCCTTGATTGTATATATAATTTGGCTCTTTTTGTTTTTTTTTCTCTCCCCAGAATTCCGTTCTGGAAAGGCTCCTATCCTCATTGCCACGGATGTAGCCTCTCGCGGGCTAGGTTTGTATAGCTAGGTGTCTCTGTCGATGGTTTTAATGTATCTTTTGGTTTAAAGATTTGTTATTTGAAGCTTAGAGTTGTATATACATACTCAGTCAAAAGAGGTTATAGGTTTGTTTTTCCCCCTCCCCACAATTTTTTTTCATCCTTGTTTTTTTGGGGTTTTTTTTTTTTTTTTTTTTTTTTTTTTTTTTTTTTTTTTTTTTTTTTTTTTTTTTTTTTGGGAGGGGGGTGCGGATTTTCCCCCTTTTATTTGCAAAGTCTCTTCCTGCTCCTAACAAACAGGCTTTGGTCTGCAGCAAGGCCTTAGGCATGACTCTTAAGTTAGAGGGAGAAGAGACACTCAGATGGACATTTAATCTTAACTTCCTGATGAAGTCTTTATTTTCTGGCTGGATAGAAGGAGCCTAATCAAACCTAGCTATCATGAGCTAGTTTCTTCTAGTTACTCTTTTCTCTGTATCATTTTGTCTGTTGTACATAAAAATAGAGGGGCCCAGTTCCATGGATCCTTACTAAGTGAAACTTAATGAGCCTATATTATTTCATTCAATTAAATATGTATTGCCTGGTGTTATTTGCTGAACTAATAATGGGCTCTCAGTTACCCTCCTTTTTCCCACCCATACTTGTATCAGGTATGTGACTTCTGAGAGCTTAATCAGGGGTTCTGGAGGATTTGACCCATTATTAATACTGTGGTACTTTAGCCCATCATTCTGAGCTAAATAGGTATGACTCAGAGCTTTCATATTTGAAAAGATTTATATCACTAGGAAATCTTTTAAACCGTTGACAGTAATTTCTTGTCCAGTAAGGTGAGCAGCACTGTATTCCCATATATCATTTAAAGAAAACAAGCGTTTACATTGGACTAAAAAATGGTAGAGCCTTTTTATCCATTGGACTTATCATTCCCTCCTTCAGAGGTGGTGACCTGCAGCCATGACGAAGAGTTGTCTCTGCCCTCTGAGGTCATGTCTGGAGCTGTGCCGTTAGAACTTGGGCCTGTTGGGAGAGAAGGCGAGGCCTGAAAGCAGTTCACATAAATGCTTTCAGTGATGGTGGTTTTTAAACAGGCTTGCTATGTGCTGGTAGCTTCTTTGTGCATCTTGCCTAGACAATTAAAATATTTGCTTGATGTTCCCCTATATTTCTAAACCAAATCAATTGGCTACCATTAGAATAACTTAGACTCTTCATCCTGCCCCCTCTCATCCAAGTGAGAGGAGAGGGAAGGTACCTGAGTCTGTTTCTTGTTACTCAACATCAGTGTTTACTTTGGGCCCTTTTATTTGCTGCCTTGTAAAAATCAAAGGAGGGAGAAAACCCACCAAAATGGCAGAATTCTGACCAAGGTCCTACACGATCCTGGAAAGTGAAGGCTTCTACCTCATAGACAGGGGTGCAATTTTCAGCTGAGTCACCAGGCCTTTTTTCACTTCTGTCAAGCGATGATCTCTTAAATGTTCCCTTCAGGTAAGTTCTTTGTTTCCCCTAATTTTATAATAGGTGACCACAATGCCCTTTCCACTGGGATATTTTTAATTTCCTTTTTTGTTTAAGCTGCACACTGTTAAATTAAAATATTGAATTTAATTTGTTTTGTTTTTTAACAGAAGCTTTGCTATCAGCTGCAGATCACCCAATACATGGCCGAGGCAAATCTACATTGGCCCGAAGCAGCTCTAGATGAGCCTGTTGGCTAGTCTGGGAACACTTCCAATTAGCGATTGGACATGAGGGCCATGTTGTAGGGCTTTCCAGACCACAGGTTCTTATTGCTTACTGGCCAGAATGTTCGCTTTTCTATTTCCTACGCTGCTACAACATCTTCTATAAAGACAACAGGATAATATATTGGCAGTGCATAAAAATAACAGCAGGGCAGGCTTGCCTGGAGAAAACCAAAGTCTGCTCTTGCCCTCATGTGCTTTGGCCAGCCATGTGTATGCACAAGATACCTTTCTAGTATGAAGAACTTGCACCACGTCCGTCCCTTTGAGCCCCACCAGAAGTGCCCCCAGATACTCATATCTGCACTGTTGGCTGCAGCCCCAGTGCTTTCTGGTAGGAATTACTATGCATCTAGTGCAGTAGTTCACCTTGCTCTGCTTCCCGTGGTCACATTCCATGCAAGTGACTTGGGAGCATTATCCTAGCTCAAAGGATGTGGTCATGGAATATAATGCCCCATGCTCCCCCTACCCTTACATCCATGCCCTGTACATTTGTTTTTTCTTTGTAGCATCAACGACCCTAGCCTGAGACTCACGCTGCCCCCTGTGATAAGTGCCTTCTCGTCTTTCTGGTGTGATTCAGGACTTTAGGGGTCAGTAACGACCGAGGAGCCTTTATTGTAATAAGAAACAGACATATGCCCTTTCTCCACAAGCCCTACAACAGCTGAATTTTTTTTGTTTTTTAATCATCTCCCCTTTCCCCCTGAAATTATTCCAGTCTGGGCAATAGATGCAGTCTGACCCTTTGGATGTAACTTACATTTTTTTTTTTTAATCATTTTTTTCTACAATCACCCCAATTACCTTGGGGGAGGCGTTGGAGGACCTGAAATTTTTACCCGAACCCAGGTTCTCCGGCGCTTGGCAACCAAATGGGGCTACAGAGAAGCATCTAAGCCAGTTCACAGAGCGAGCGTGTGTGGGGACTTCTCACTGCCATGGACCCTTGATGCATGCTCCCCGCGCTCCAGTGGTCCCGTGTCAGAAGGCGGAGTTTTCGAAAGGAGGCCGCCAAAAATAAAAGGCAAAGAGACGGGATCGGCTGCAGCGGTTTCCCAAAGGAGGAGGGAGTGTGCATCGGTCTGGTAACAAACAGAGAATGTTTTTTAATTATTTATATCATAAAAATCTGTGTTTTATCTAGGATATTTTCTGAATATTCTTTGTAAAATGCAGATTTTTTTCCACAAAACATTAGGATTCTGTTTATTAAATTTGTTTGTTTTAAGTAGGTAAAAAGAAAGTACATTTAGCTAAAAGCATTACACTAACATTTACATGATTTAAGTATTAGGTTATTCAGCCCAATTCCCAGCAGTGGACAGAGTATCAGACTTGTGTCTCAAGGTTTCATGGTTTTTTCCACATTCTTTGGCTGTTAATTTCCTAGGTCACAGAGACTATCTTGGTCAATGAAGCAAGTACTAAGTCTGAAATAACCTTGAGTTGAGCAAAAATTCATTTGATAGAAGCTGGGTTTGGTAGTATAGTGAAATTTTAGTGTAATGTACTCTTCTGGTAACTGAAGAGGGAGAGGTAATCTGGATGTTTCTGCAAAGAAAAAGGTGTGTGCTTTAATCAGGTTTTTCTAATATAAGAGCAAGGAAATTAACCTAAAGATGTGTTAAGTTGCTCTGAAAATGTAGTAATACAAGTATACGAAACTCCTTTTTTCATTTTGCTCTGTGATTGGTTAAAAGGTAAGTTTGTATGTTTTTGGTAGATTTTGCCAGGCTTCTCCCAACAGAGTAGAAGTGATTTGGCCCTATAACTTTAACAGTGGATGCTGCTTTTGTTCTGCACACCAGTTTTGAAAAAGTGGCACTGGAATTTGCCAGTCTGAAGACCAATCTTGGCACAACTCCTGCATGTATATATATATGCCTGTTACATCAAAAGAGGCAGGAGTTCAGATGGTTGGATGGGATTCCCTTAGGATTTTGTAGCCAGTAAAGATGCAACATCCCATATCTATCGTAAGAACCACTAATCCTCTTTTACTCTGTTGGGATGAGTCTTTTTTGTTCCCTCTCAGTGTGGTTACTAACTTCATCTTCTTTCCTCTTGCTGTCATCTGCATTCGTGCTTGCCACCTCTGGGCATGTCCTTTACCTTCTCTTTCCCTGCCACGTCAACCTACACACTGACTCATCATGGACTTCAAAGATGTGGAAGATGTCAAGTTTGTCATCAACTATGACTATCCAAACAGCTCAGAGGATTATGTGCACCGTATTGGCCGAACAGCCCGAAGCACCAACAAGGGCACTGCTTATACCTTCTTCACCCCAGGGAACCTAAAGCAGGCCAGAGAGCTGATCAAAGTGCTTGAAGAGGCTAATCAGGCTATCAATCCAAAACTGATGCAACTGGTGGACCACAGAGGAGGCGGCGGAGGAGGGGGTAAGGGTAAGTCCTGGAATTTTCCAGGTACTACCAAAGGTATCCTCTTTTTGTATGTTCATTGTATTTTGTTTTTTAATCGTGTGAGGGTTTTTGATTAAGTATGTTGCTTATTAACAAAGGTGAGTACTCATGACTTGTAAAAGGAAGTGATTGTCCTACTTTTATACCATACTCTCTGTGGGTTATCTAAAAGTGATGCTGAGATCTGCTGGTTAGCTCAGTTGTTTAAGCATCTGCTTGGGCAAACTGAGGTGCAGGGGACTTCGGTTTGATCCCCAGCTCCACAGGCCTTACCAGACCCACCCTGAAGGCAGGTTGAGCCAGTCAAAAAAAAAAAAAAAAAATCCTAAAAGTGATGCTAGCCTATAGTTACTTTATACCTTCAAAATACTCAGTATAGTAGATTTTCAGTTTTCTATATGAACAGATGTTTAATTATGTACCATTTTAGTAAAAAAAAATTGAGGCCTTATACTCAATTCTACACAGTTGGAAAATACACTATACAATGTAGACTTCCTAATTCCTAGTTCAGTATGGTGTATTGAGTTTCTGGGTTATTCTCATGAAAAAGGCCTGGCTGGTTGTGGTATGATCCAAAACCTCAAGAGGAGGATAGTAAGTTTGAGGCCAGCCTTAACTCTGTTGACTTTGTTGAATTAAGGTTACTACTCACTAATAGAGCACTTCTATAGCATGCACAGAGTCCTGGGTTCAGCCCCTAGTACCACAAAAGAACAGGCCTAAAAGGGCAAAAAGTTAGGTCAAGTACTAGAGAAGCTCTAGACTTGCTGAAATCAAGGAATCAGTGCAGAATATCTCTGTCCTGTTGAGTTTGGGGGGTGGGGACTCTCAGGATAGCTCAGTAGTTCAAGTGCTTGTGCCTGCAGTCCCAGTCAGGCACAGGGGTCAGCAGTTCAATTCCCAGACCCACCTGAGAGGCTGCCTGAGCCATCCCCCCAGAAAGAATCCGTCTCTTGAGCTTTTGCATTTTAGGGAACGGTCTACAGGGTTCAGGGTCTCACTACTAGATCAGACTCAGTGATCCGCCTGTTTTCAGTCTCCCAAGAGTTGGGATTACAGGTACACACCACCACACCCAGTCTTGTCCTCTTGAGTTTTTAATATTTGGGTTTAAGTTTTAATATCTGAATATATTTGCCTCCTGGACCTGATATTAAAAAATACCTATGTCCTCCCATCAGGAGGTCGCTCTCGATACCGGACCACTTCTTCAGCCAACAATCCCAATCTGATGTATCAGGATGAGTGTGATCGGAGGCTTCGAGGAGTCAAGGATGGAGGCCGGAGAGACTCGACAAGCTATCGGGATCGTAGTGAGACCGATAGAGCTGGTTATGCTAATGGCAGTGGCTATGGAAGTCCAAATTCTGCTTTTGGAGCACAAGCAGGCCAATACACCTATGGTCAAGGCACCTATGGGGCAGCTGCTTATGGCACCAGTGGCTACACTACCCAGGAGTATGGTGCTGGCACTTACGGAGCTAGCGCCACCACCTCAACTGGGAGAAGTTCACAGAGCTCTAGCCAGCAGTTTAGTGGGATAGGCCGGTCTGGGCAACAGCCACAGCCACTGATGTCACAACAGTTTGCACAGCCTCCAGGAGCTACCAATATGATAGGTTACATGGGGCAGACAGCCTACCAGTATCCCCCTCCTCCTCCACCCCCTCCGCCTTCTCGGAAATGAGGCTACTTCAGGTGGGGTGACTTATGCAGACTTAATTACATAAAGAAACACCGACTTCCCTTTTATTTTCTTTCTTCCTTTTTTTTTTTTTTTTTTTTTTCCTCCCAACCATTGTGATTTTCCCTTTCATGCAGATAAGTTAGAATTCACTGCCAGGCTTCTTCTGCCTGCTGAAATGGTCCAGTCTGTAATAACAGATTTTGTAAAAAGTATATAATCAACTGGAGGAGATTAATTTTTTCCCCCCAACTTTGCATGTTGAGGATATTTGAGCTATTTTTTTCACTTTAAAAGGTATTAGGCCCTATCATGGGAGCCAGTTTTTCTTTGTCCTGAGTTGATAGGTAGGGAAGGGTGGTCTGAATTGTTCTGCAGAAGAAAATGGCCTCTGTTGTAAATGTTCTCATCCCTGGGTTACAAAACCCAAGAGAGGTACACATTTTTCATAATGGTTTTTAACATTTCTCAAGTTGGGTCTGGTTCCTCAGTTTTTAAGACATTGCTTTGCTATTGTCATTTTGACTCATGATACCTTCAATGCATTTGTCAGTTTAAGTTTCCTAACTGGGTTTGTATCCCTTACCCTGCCTTCCCTTTTTCTCCTCCCAGTTACTTGAAAAATAGCCAGTTTAGTGTCTGTTTAGAAAATGAATTGCTGAGTCTACGTGTATCTTTTAAGTTAACTGCAAGCATTTCTCACACTGGTTAAACTGTAGCATCTCAGCATCTGGGTAAAAGCTACCTGTTTTTCTTCCCTATATAACCAGGGACCATCTGTGAAATTGATTTTTTAGCTAGACAGCTGCTGTGAGCAAATGAACTAAATGCTCACTGGAAATTAACTTTTATTAAACAGTTGAGTCTGCATTTGCCAGCAGTGTAAGAAGCTGCTTTATTTATAGTATACTCAGAACAGCCAGATTTTTGTTTTAAACTCAGTATTTGTAGAGTAAGAGCAGCACTTTGCCAGCCTCTACACCTATGGCCAAATTGTCTTGTGCAAAGACAGAACCCCTCTAGCCTCCTTTGATCTCTGCAGTGCTATGTAACAGCCCTGTAGGTGCACAGTGTCCCCTGTATCCTTCTGCACTCAGCTCTTCACAGGTAGGTAGTATTTAGGAAATGATCTGAAGGAAAGCCTAAGTTGGTTTTTTGTTGCTGTTTTTTATTGCTGTTTTTTAATACTTTTCCTCTGAATGAAGGTAGGTGAATTCATCCTCTTATAATACGCTTTGCTGAGAATTCATAGAAAGTAGACCTGGAAAGGAGTCTGCTCTTGGTTCACTGTAAGCAGGACAGGGCAATCAAGACAGTTCCAGAATCCTTTTCCAGATCCAGTGTGATGGGATTATTTTTATTCTGGTACTGGCATTGTTTGCACACAGTGAAATAAAAGAGTGGACTGAGAGTGCTAGTTTATAAGGTTTAAATACTGAAATACTTCAGTTTTTGATTTCCCTTTAAAATCCTTTATGGAGAAAGAAGGGATTGTTTCTGAGGGGTTCTGACAGTATGACTCAGTGTACAACATACAGGTAGGTTATCAGCATAAGTTGAAATGTATGCATGTTAAAGCCTTTGACAGCCTTTGTTTTTTACCTCCTTTTTCCTTTCCTTTTGTTCTCCCATCTTAAAAGAGGTGGAGGCCAAGGGAGGATGGTAGGAATAGAAGAAATGTGGCAAAACTGCTCTCTGCTTTTAAATTTCAAACCAAACTATTATTGCTGCCACCACAACACACCTACCCCACATCCAGAAATGTCTCTTAGGTACTGACAAGTCTGTTGCAGACATTTCTTTCTACAAGAAATTTCTGATACATTTTTCTTTAAACCTAGAGATCTCTACAGGAGATGTCCTCTGTGCAGCTCCTAACAAACATCCATTTCAGGGCAAGGTCTTGGTATGCAAGCAGCATCTGAAGTGCTTGCTTCCCCTTCAGGGACATTGTAATTAACAAAGTAACAGCACATTTCAAGTGCTTCTGTGGTCTGAGCACAGGTGAAATCTAGCAAACTTTTTTTCCTGTTATTCTAAGGTAACTTCCACTTCCTTATCATAATTCAGGTTCTGCTCTTCAGAATAAGAGCAAACAAGTCTTGATGCATTCATGGTTGAAACTTACACAGAGGGTTTCAGTATTAAGCTGTGGGCTGCTTCTCCCCAGTCGCTCCCTTGCAATTCATTGTGCAGACTTTCATCTAAAACGTTGGTGGCTTTTGCTTGGGATCAGTGCTCTACTCATATCCTTACTGGTCTCTGAACACATTCCTGTTGCATTAAGACTTGAAAGATTTGTAGATGTGTGATGTTCAGGCGCAGGATGCTAAGAGCTATTGTTACTATTCTTAGTTTGTAAATTGTCCTTTTGATACCATCTTGTTTTCTTTTGTAGGTATAAATAAAAATACTGTTGACAATAATGTGAATTTTTTATTGTTCAAAACGTTTCAAGACAAGTTGGGTATTCAATCAGCTAATCATATTAGCACCTAAAAATCAGGGAAGTGGGTTGATTGGTCTTAGTGCAAGCCTTTAACAGGGCAGGATACTTGGTAGGTAATGGTGATTTCAGCACATCAGTAAGATAATGGCAATGGTGCCACCTAAACTGGCATTTGGGTTAAAGGTAGAGTATAGGGCTCCTGTGAACCATAGTAAGAGTTTGAAAGATGAGACACGAATGATGTCACTTTGTGCCCAAGCTAGCAAACTTGTGGCTTGAAAACTGGGAGTAAAATGACATTTCATTCTTAAAAGCTAACCCCCATTATATTCTGAGTACCTGTTCGGTTTAGCTGGAAAGAAAAAATAGCATAAAAGCTGGCCCCTAATGTTCCAGCTGATCTTTAGTTGAGGCATTCTTAAAAACGGGTATCTCCAGATGGTTGTGACTAGCAGGAGTCCTATGCCAGGGCTATAAAGAACCACTGATTTGTTCCACTCATGGTGAGTCTCCAAAAGGTCAGTGAACATTAAAGCCCCATACTTGTGCAGATGACCTCCACTTTTCCACCCTGGTTGAGGACATACAGGAGTTTGTGCTGTGAGGTCTAGGTGAAATGCAGTTCTTTGCTTAAATCCACACCATGTGTTTTTCTGGCTTCACATGATTGTAAGTTACAAGTAAGTTCATCCATGATCCCTTCAGTGTCTTTTTTTTTAAGGTATAGATCATCTCTGAAGGCCCTCAAATGGGCATTGGAAGACTTAACTTCTTTCCTTTAAGAACTAGAAGAAAAGAGAGAATTTAACTTGTTGACCAAAGACTGTTTCTTTTGTGTATGATTCTAATATTTAACCTCTGGCTCACGGTGTCAACATTAAAAGCCAGGGCCTAGCAGATAGCTCAGTGGACCAAAGTGCCTGCTTAGGCAAGCACAGACTGGCTTTATTCCTGACACCATAGGCTGTACCAGCTCTATCCCCGGGGTGGGCTGAGCTGCTACAGAGTTTTGGGGTGTGGTAGTGAACATCTAGAATTCCAGGGCTGGAGAGGCTGCAAATGAGCCTGAGCTGCATAGTGACCCTGACCCTGTTACAACCAAACAACTTTTTTTTTGTTTGTCTTTTTGAGACAGGGTCTCACTATGCAGTTCAGGCAGGCCTGGAGCTCACTTTTGTAGTCCAGGCTGGTCTTGAACTCACACTGATCCTCCTGCCTCAGCCTCCCGAGTGCTAGGATTGCAGGCGTGCGCCACCATGCCCAGCTCCAAACAACATTTTTAAAAAGGCACCAAGTTCCTCATTTCAGTACCCACAGCATTTTGCCTCTACTGACATACCTGGACAGCTTAAGCTGGCTCACAAGTAGCTAGTGCCCCTATTGGTGGGTGTTTTGTTTTGTTTTGTTTTTCCTTGTGTTTCTGTGGGTTGAGTTTTTGGGTTGTTTTTTATTTATTACAGGGTCTCACCACACAGGATTCATACCAAGTGCTGAGATTACAGGTGCACATCATCACCTTGCCCAGTCTCAATCACTGCCTAGTCTCAATCCACTTCTTCTGTGCCCTAGGGGCAAGGTTGGGGGTCTGAGCCAGCATCACTGAGGGTTAAAGCCCAGTCCCTGCATCTGCCTAAGCAGGCACTTAAATCCAAAACTATCAGGCTGGACCAGTTGGTGGTTTTTGAGATAGCCTCAGGTATGTAGTTTGGGGTGGCCTTAAACTATGTAGTGAGTTGGCTGCCTGGAACTGGGCTTCCAAGGGCTAGAATTGCAGGCAAATGCTGTTTTTTTTTTTTTTTGTTTGTTTGTTTGTTTAATGGACCCTCCAGTGCTGATCCTTGGCAAAAAAAAGTGTATATCCCTTATCCTGGTTGTCAAGGCCCTGTGAACTGACCTGGGTAACTACAGGTTTGTTTATTTGAACCTACCAGCTTTTGTTGCCCAGTCACATCAAATTGGCTTCTCTGAATGTTTTTTCTGCTTTCCTGCTGGTATATCAGTCATCTTCCAGCTCCCTTGTCTGTACACAGTTTGCACAGTACATGTAATACCTTTATGAGGGTTTTTATGACATCTTTCCTCAACATAAATACCACAGAGGGCAGTGCTATGTATGGCACTGCTATTCACTCAGATACTTAGAGCAGAAATGAACAGCTCGAAGCCAGTACCCAGAAAAATGCTTCCCTGTCAGCACCTACCTTTAGTCACATACAAGTAGAAGAAGTCACAGTAGAAGATAGTTTGCACTACCCCAGACACCACTGCGATCTGGTCATAGAAGTTCTCGGTCTGGTAGCGCCTTATCCAGTTGGCCAGGTAGAGTACCCGGTACAGCCCCAGAAAAAACAGGTAGTGTGTGGTGATGGTCTCAGCCTCTCCAGTCTTGCTGATCATGAAGAGCTGGGGCAGGATGGCCACTGACTCCAGATAGATGGAGAAAGTCCAGAGGATCTGAGGCAGAGCACAGCCATAGAGGTTGAGCAGCATCAAGAAGGGTCTGTCTACAGGAACCCAAATACTACGTGTGATTGCTGGAGGAAGGATGAGCAAGAGAAACAGGTTCTCAAGTGTTTGGCAGGGTGGGATGACTGGGCATGGAGCACTGGGCCACACTCCGGCCATCAGAAACTTTAATGTTTACTTTTTTGTGCTACTGGAGATGAAACCCAGGCCTCATACATGCTAGCCAACCACTATATCACTAAACTATACCCCAATCCCAAACCAATATTTTGTCAGAATATTCTTTCACCTTTGCAAATATAATTGGGTTTGTTTAGAAAGATTATACAGTATATATTGCTTGTTTCAGAACACTGCCATATTGCTATGGAACAATTGTAAGGTCATAGTTTTGTTGAATAAACTTGGCGTAATTGAAAGCAGTTTCTCAAAATATAGCCCATAAGCAACACCAGCAGGATCTCCAGGAATCTCACTGCCCAAGTTTTTGTAGGCTGCTGATTTACGACATTGGCCTACGCTATGCTCTAGGGATCTTAGCCAGAAAGACCGGGGTATGCGTGTGTGTGTGTGTGTGTGTGTGTGTGCGCGCGTGTGCGTGTGTGTATCTGTACACCATGGCTATTAGGGATGTGCAGCAATAGTTGCAGTGATGGCACAGGCCCAAACTCCACTGTAGGCTAGAGGCAAGTCCTTGTGTTTTTTTTTGTTTTTGGTGGGGGTGTACCAGAAATCTCAGGACCTCCCACTTGCCAGGCAGGTGCTGTGCACCTGAGCTGCATCCCCAGCCCTGCCCTCACATCAGCACTCAGTCCCCCGCTTACCTCCAGGGGTGTGAAACTATAATTCTCCAGGAAGGAAAGGCCTGTGACAGGAACTAGAAGAAACTCCAGGCGGAATGTGTCATTCTCAATGTCAAATGTTTTACGAAATTTCCCATAGATCATGTACACGGTGACATAAGCACAGAGGAGAAAAATGACCTACAAAAGGGGAGAGAAATGGGAATCTGTGATATCATCTGCCAGGCTTTGGAGCCTACCAAGCCCACAAGCAGTGTTCTGCCACCATGCCAAGGTGAAGTGTTTGTAAACACCTGGGCATGTGGCCTAGAATCCCAACTTAGTGACCCCTGGAAGTAATTTGATCCTTCTAACAGGGACTGGCAGTGTTAGCACAGAACCAGTGATACTCTAGTTGTCCCCTCCACTTGCAGTGCATTGGGCAGAAAACAAGACCAGCTGGGTACAATAGTGCACACATGTAATCCTATCATTCAAGAAGCTGAGACAGGAAGATCACAAATTAAAGTCTATCCTGTACTAGAGTGAGACCCTGACTCAAAACACCAAAAATAAAAGACAGGACATTTCTAGGAATTTAGCAATGGCAGTCTAGGGTTCTAAAAAAAACAACACAACTCCCTGGATGTGTATGGGTGGTTTATAAGCATTCCTCACAAGGGTTCATGTCTGCTGATCACTTGGCTATAGTCCCCTCAGAGAAGCTCTGCAGTACCTGTCCTGTACTGGGCAGTGGTTCCATTTAGCTACACTAGACCAGTGCTTCCTAAACAAGATGCATCAGAGTCACACTCACAGTCGCCCGGACAGTGGCTCCCTGGGCCTCACCACACTCAACTTCCCACCCCACCCCCAGCTCCTGAAGCCTCACCTTCATAACTGTGTTGTAGATGGAAATGAAGTTGGTGAAGAGGTCCAGGTACCTGGTGGTGAAGACAAGGGCAAAAAGGATCTGGCTCTTCCCAGAGATGCCTGTGCCAGAGGAGACAGGAGACAATGAGAAGAGAGCCCCAGGCCACCTGTGCCCTGCCCCTACAGTGGAGCCTGCAGGCAGGATGGCTTGGAGTCACTCTGTCTTGTCCTAAGGGTCAAGCAACTCAGCCCTCTCTCCAGCTCTCTGAAGTCCAGCTCCTCTATTTCAGTTGCAGTCCATCTCCCAAGTAAGGACACAGGCATTGAGTCCAGGTCCCTGTGTGTGCCTGCCTAGGTTCTTGTTCTGGGGAGGCTGTTGGGGGTGCTGGGAGGCAGGCTGCACAGGGCTGTTGAGGCTTCTCTGCACTCCACCTCCAGAGCTCCAGTGACAATCCCCCGAACTCTGTCCCTCCTGGGAGAAGAAACACCGACTCCACAGTGTGTTCTCACCAGTGAGACTGAGGCTAGCAAAGGAAGGCGCTGACCAGAGGTGCATTCCATTTAATTTTCCAAAACATAAAGATTTTAAAAGCCCAGCTCCTCCTAGTTATAAAAGTTATGTCTACCTTTACTCAATAAAACAAAAAATCAGGTCTGAGGGTGTAACTCAGTAGTAGAGTGCTTCACTTGCAAAGCAAAGGCCCTGGATTTCATCCCCAGAACCAGAAAAAAGGTTAAAAAAAAAAAAAAGTGAAGAAAACAGAAGCAGGGAAGTAAGAATGGAAGGGGGGCCTGGTGGGATGGCTCAGTGGTCTAAAGCACCTGCTTAGGAAAGCTTGGGCGGATGCAGGGACCGCAGTTAGATCCCCGGCACCACATGCTGCACCAGCCCTGCCCTCAGGGCAGGCTGAGCTGGCCATAAAAATAAATAAACAAACAAACCAAAATTCTGAAATAAGAAAAAAATAAAATAAAAAATCTTTAAAAAAGAAAGGAAGGAAGAAAAGAAAGAAAGAAAGGAAGAAGAAAAGGAAACCTCTGCCTGTGTGTGCCTTTTGGATGTCTGTGCGCTTGACTGTGCACGCATGCGCGTAGGCAGCACGGCTGTGTTGGTTGACTCTGCCTTTCCTGTCCTCTCTTTTTCACTTGCCCCTGTGTCCCTTCACCCCGCCCCCACCAATGCACACCTTGCTTCTGATAACCGTTGGCTGCTCAATTTATCAAAGGCCAGAACAAGGCTGTGCCGGCAGTTTCCCACCCCGCCCTCTTACCACTCCAAGACCCAAACTTGGAGTCTGCTGCTCTTGTCCCTATGTGCCTTCAGTCCCTTGAAGCACCAGGGACAAGTCATGGAGGCAGTTCCAGGGCCAGACATGGACATACCTTTATCATCACACTGGACCTAGCCCTTGTCACTCGCCAAACCACTGCTACACATGACAACTGCAATGTCTCTGCACCCCAACTCCAACTGTCCTTGCTCCCTCAGTGTCCTGAGCACCCTCCCCCGGCTACTCCCTCTTGTGGCTATGTCCTCCATTCCACCTAACCCCCTTATCCTGTCCACTGCCTCAGGCACCCCTGCAGCTGGTCACCCCACTCCTACGATCCTCCAGCTCCAAGCTTTCCTCTGAGTTTTTTTTTTTTTTTTTTTTTTTTTTTTTTTTTTTTTTTTTTTTTTTTTTTTTTTTGTGGGACCAGGGTTCAAACTCATGACCTTGCACTTGCCAGACAGGTCCCCCAGCCCTGTTTGCTTTTTTCAAAACAGGGTCTTACTGTGTAGCCCAGCTTGGCCTCACACTCATGTCAGTCCTGCCTCAGCTTCCTGAGTGCCTAGATGATAGCAGTGCAGCCACCGCACCTAGCAGGGGATTTTATTGAATGATTGGTTGTCTTTTTTTTTTTTTTTTTTTTTTTTTTTTTTGTGGGACCAGGGTTCAAACTCATGACCTTGCACTTGCCCAGCAGGCACTTATGCCACAGAGCTATCTCCCCAGCCTCCTGATTGTCTTTTTGAGACAGGGCCTCACAAAGCAAACTCACTTGAGTTTGCTTTGTAGTCCAGGCTGGTCTCAAACTTTCAACAATCCTGCCTCAAGCTCCCAAAGCTGGGATTACAGACCTGAGCAACCAGGCCCAGCTAGCAGGGGACTATTTTTTAAATAAAATTTGCTTTAAAAACTTAAGTAGTGGGGCTGGGGAGACAGCTCCGTGACACAAGTGCCTGCCTGGCAAGTGCAAGGACATGAGTTTGAACCCCAGTCCTAAAAAAACAAACAAACAAACAAACTTTAAGTAGCTTCCAAATGCACTTAAAGACTCAAAGCCTTATCCAGCCCTGAAGACCTGCAGGGACTGTCTTCTCCCTAGTCTGTGCTCAGTCTTCTGCCTGTGCAGCCATGGCCATGATTCTGGGTGTTATTAAGAACAGAAGGTAAAAAGAAAGAAAGAAAGAAAGAAAGAAAGAAAGAAAGAAAGAAAGAAAGAAAGAAAGAAAGAAAGAAAGAAAGAAAGAAAGAAAGAAAGGAAGGAAGAAAGAAAGAAAGAAAGATCCTATTAGAGTCTATGGGGCCTGACATCATGTGCTTTGGGGTGAGGGCCGCAGTGGGCTGCGTGTGAGCACAGCAGAGTGAGGTGCAGACCCAAGGTGGCTCTGGGCTCACAGATGCCACCTCACTAAGCCCTGAGAGCCCACGGAGCCTGTGCCCCATGGAGGATGTCTGTGTGCTGGGGGGGCAGCTTGGCCCCTCCTCCCAGGCTTCATCACCTGAGTTTCCCCTGCCTCTTTAGAGGCCCTGAGCACAGCAGAGAACAGGTGATTCCCACTGACCCAGGCAGATGGGAAGCAGCTCCGCTCAGGGTCCCCTATTGAGTTGGCAATCGATGAGAACAAGGCCTACATCTCCAGCTGGGGTTTGACCCTGCCTCTGTCAGGCTGTCACCCAGGCCCACCCGGGCCACCACACTACCCCTTTTCTTTCCCTGCAGCACCTGACAACCCTGAAAAACCAATCATTTCCTTGCTGGTGGTTCTCTGCAGTGGATCTTTTCTGCCAGGCAGGCACCCTGGTAGGAGCTCCATCCCAGGTGCCCAGCATGGTGCCAGGCAGGGAAGGCAGACAACAGTGCCCCTCCAGGTCCGAGCACAGTGCACAGAGATGGATTCCAGCCGGTTCTTCCTCCACCATCCGAGTGCCTGGCCTACTTCCCGGGTCCAGAGTGACCGCCCCTAAACTACGCTGTACACAGCCACATCCGCTGCCTCGAGCCTCACAGGTCACGCTCCACCCTGCCCTCTCTTCATTCCTCTCGAACTCCAGACAGCCCTGTTTCAGGGCCTCTGCTTAGCTTCCTTTCCTCCTCCCAAGCCTTCCACGGTTCCCAGGCCCGACTTCCTGGGCTCCTCTTCCTCAGGACCTTCCTTGGGACACACCCTGTCACGGCGTGTGACGACCTCCGCGTGTCTGCACCTCCTTCTCCAAGCGCACATCCTCCCCTCCAGGACCAGCACAGAGCTGCTCCTCCATGTCACGCCAGCAGCACCCGAGAAAGACAAAGACTGCCATGGAGTACCCCCGGCTGCACCCAGTCTCTGTCCACCCTGTCCAGCCTCGAACTTCTCTTGGCCCCATGGCTGCTGGGCAGACAGGAAGCCCCCCTCCCCGCCGCTCTGCCCATCCCCTACCCTCGCCAAGGGGCGGCTCCATGCCCACCTGGTCAGGCTGGCCTGCTCATGCCACATCACAGACAAGGGAAGGAAGCGGCCCAGGCTGGGGCAGGGGGAGCAGAGGTTGAAAAGAAGAGCCTGAGTTTTGGGGGCTACTGCCTCAGTGTGCACCCTTGTCTTCCCCGCGAGGGCGGAGGACAAGGAGAGTCACCGCTGGCTGGGCTGGAATCGAGAGGGTGTCACCTCCTTCTTATCTCCCTCCTGGTCCAATTCGCCCTGGGAATAAGGCCGGCTCACTCGAAGGAGGCCAGGTTGGAGCCAAAAGTGGAGGAACAGCCCACCCTTCGCCCAGTCTCGGTGGCCCTGCTGCAGCGAGAATGTACAACTTCTTTTTTTCTTTTTTTGGAGGCTGAGCTCCTTTTGAGCCGAAAGGGCCGTTCTGCAGCGCTCCTGCTGCAGGCACAGGGACGGGACAGCAGCAGGGCCCCCCTCCCTCCTGAGGCGCCCCTCACCCTTGCAGCTCTTGGACTTCCAGATCTTCCCCAGGAGCAAGATCATGGCCAGGAGGTGGCTCAGGTCGCCGAGGATTCGGAACACGTTCATGGCCCAGCCCACCAGTCCCGCGCGCGCCCGGCAGCGAACTCCCAGCAAACTTTCCGGCGCGCGGGGCTGCTACCAAGTCCCCGGCCACCGCCTTGCAGCGCCCCCGGCTCGGCCCGCGCCTACGGATTCCTCGCGATCCTGGCCTCCGGGCGGTGACGTGGCCAGGCCGGGCACGGGGTGGGGAGCCAGGAAGCGGCGCCGCCGGGAGATCCCGCCTCCCGCCGTCGTTTGCCCTGCGCCGGGCGGGGCTGCCATAAGGGTCCCCGCCTTCGCGCCTGGGAAATCCGAGTCTTCTGAGGGTATCCTGGGCAGGCCATCTACTCCCAGTCTTCCAGTTCCCCTTTCTGTCCAGTCTCCCTCCACTGCCCATTATTTTTTCTGAGACAGCATCTTTTTCTCCATGCTGACCTCAGGCTCCATGGCTTCCTGCCTCAGCTTCCCCAGTGCTGGGTTGACTGGCCCCGGCCCTCATTTCTTCACAGACCCGCAGACCCTGGCACCTGGCTGATATGGGATTCCCCTGTGCCAGTGCGAACCATTGTTATAGTCCTGTCCTGGACTAGGAGCTCCTCATGGGGCGGGGAGAAGCTGGGACTGGATCCTTCTCTTATCAGCAAATTTGAATATCTAGCATGATACTACCTGATCGCAGGGGTGGTGAGAGTGATAATAGTTTCATGAGTGTAGTCTGGCTGACCTCTGTTCCAGCCTCCTCACTGTGGGCCTCAGTTTTTCCATCTGTAAAACAGGGTTGCTGCATGAATGAGGTGACATATATTGGGAGTACCCAGGGCCCTCAGCATGTCTCCCTTTTCTTGGGGTGTGGAGATGTTAAATGGGCTTAGAGGACCAGGGAGAGCCCAGGTGGCTGAGCATCAGGAAGGGTGGAGGCCCTCTCAGGGCTGTGTGGTCTGAGCAGGTCGGATCCTCTCTCTGGGCCTCAGTCTCTGCATGTATAAGAGTAGAGCAGATGAGCTACTATCCTCTCCTCAACTGGTCGGTCACCCCTTCCTGATTTGGGTCCTTCCTCACTCATCCCACTCACTGGCCTTGTCCCACGCTCTCTTCCTGCCATGATGTCACTATCATACCACTCCCTTCCCAGGCCCCAGAGCCCTGGCATCCTCAGAGGCTCCACATGTGGCCCAAGGATTCAGAATTGCTCCAGCCTGCTGGGAGCAGGTCAGTCCCTCGCTGACCTCCTGCCCCAGGTGACTCAGAGCTTCCGCCATCTCCACACTCCCCAGGCCATTGTATTCACACACACACACACACACACACACACACACACACACACGTGTGTGTGAGCAGCACTCTCAGCCATGCGGCAAGGGAGGCACTGCGATTCCCCTTTACAGGCAAGGAAACAGGCACAGATCTGCCTGAGGTCATAGTGCTACTGAGGAGGCCTGGAGCCTGGATCCCAATGCTGCCTGACTGCAGGGCTTGTGCGCCTGAATCATCGCATTACACCGTGGGCTACTGTGGCAGGTGACAGCTCCCTATCGTGAGAGGTGGGTAGCAGGAGGTGGGGCCCATTTGTCAGAGAGGGGGCCAAACCAGGGTAAGGCATGCCAGGCAGGTCATCCCCATTCTCTCTACCGCTTGGCAGGTGGTGGAACCCAAAAAGGAAGCTACAGGGACCAAGGAGCCAGCCAGCATCATCTCAGGGCTGCGGTGCAGGATGGGGCCTCTGGTCCACAAATCTCGAAACTCTCCCTAGATGCCCCTCCAGCCGGTGCCCAGAGGAGGCGGTGGCTATTTAAATCCTTCAGGTGTGGCTGCGTTCTCTCTGCCCAGCCAGCTGGCATCTCCTGCTCAGCGCCCACCTCTTCCCTAAGCCAAGGAAGAGCACGTGCATTTGCCGTTTGGTGAAACATCTGTCCTCCTGGGAGGCAGCCCCAAGGGCCCTTCGAGGGGGTCCTCCTCTCCCCCTTTAGTCCCAGGAAACCCCCAGGGACCTAGCCAAGGCTGGGAGGCCACAGCAGAGAGATCTGGGCTGCGTGAGCCTTGTTCCACCCTACACTGTGGGCCAGAAGCTGCCGAGCCCCTGAGAGGGGCCATCTACCACCCTACTACTTCAAAACTGGCACTCAATTGAGCCTCAAATTTCCCTTGCCTACCCCACCCCACCCCAGTGATCCCAAAAGCTCTAGTGCTTGTTTCCAGTCCTTATTCCTACTTATTTCCTAGCCAACCTGTGTTTCAGGTGGGGTGTTCCACAAAGCTTACTGGGGAGGAAAGGGAAGCCCTCACTTTTTGGTTTATGTTCAGTGTTAGAGTTTGAATACAAGGCCTTTCCTTCTTTCTTTCTTTCTTTCTTTCTTTCTTTCTTTCTTTCTTTCTTTCTCTCTTCCTTTCTTTTTGCAGTACCAGGGATTGAACTCAGGATCCAGGGTTTTCCAGGCAAGTGCTTATTCTACTGAGCTATCTCTCTGGCCAGCAGGGCCTTTCTCCTATACTATATCTCCAGACCCTTTGTTATTTCTTCTTTTGAGACATGTTCTCACTAAATTGCCCAGCTTGGGCTTGAAGCTGAGATGCCCCTGCCTCACCTCTCAGAGTGCTGGGACTTCAGGCACCTGCTGCCGCACCCACTTCACTGTAGTCAGTACAGCACTCTGAGCCACCGTCCACCCTCTGTCCCCACCCAAAGGCGGACCTCCGCAAGCCCCTCACTCTTCTGAGCTTCCATTTCCTGATGTCCCCAAATGACCCTGTTGTAGGAATGTGATGGAGGGGAGCCCACAAGGGTTATTTCATTCAGCTCCAAGGCCAAGAACCATTTTTCCTTTTATTAACAAAAAGCACATTGTATGTTCAAGATCAGAGGGAGGTGTTGATCTATTAGAGAAAAAAAAAATCTGTCTACATAATCTTTTTCTCTGTGCTGGCCCTAGCTGTCAGCACTGGGCCGACTGTCCTGAGTGGAAGGAAATGGGTGTGGACAGTAAAAATCACATCCTTGTCCCTCCACACACCTCTGATCCTCCTTCTCTGGGCAAGGGGAAGGAAGAAGTATGGGACTCCCCAGTAGCCCAAGGCCATCAAGATGTCACCTGGCCCCAGCTTGTGAGGTTCACATGTCCAGGCTGGGAACCTCAGAGGGTCTGTTTCCTAATTAGGGAGAATGAAATCCACTCTAAGTGTTTGCACTTAGTTCCAAGCAAGTTTATTGAAGACCTACTGTGGGCCATGTGCCTTGGGGTGAACACAGTTGTAGCCATTGGGGAGCCTTTGGGCACTTTGTGCAGGTAAGACAGAGTGAATACTCTTGAGGAGGGCAGTCTCGGTAGTGGCAGGAGACTGTGGTTAAAGGCTAGGGATGCTCTAAGGGCTGTGAAAGTTGATCAGGAGCGAGGGAAGAGAGGAATCTTAAGAGGCAATAAAAGCATAAAGACAAGAGACACGATGTGGCCTGCTCGGTGCATCGTATTTGCGCTGTTCATGAAGAGGATGATGAAGAAGGTCATAGCAAACTCAAGTCTGAACCTCCACCAACAGGAGCTTTCCAAAGTTTATCCAATCTCTTGGAGTCACAGTCGTTGAAAGGCCATTCCTCCCTCGCTGCTCTTTACCTCCGAGGTGTAATAATTCTGGGCGCTGGGGACATTCTGTATCTTGATCCAGGCGGCAGTGACTAGGGTTTTATACATTTGCCAAAATTCATGGAGCTGTACTGCTGTTTGTAAGTCACATCTTAATTAAGAGGGAGAAAAAGACGTAGTAACTTGGGCCACAATGCCCGCCGCCCCGCCCGCCCTCGCCGCTGGCGACAAAGTGTCCTCCGGGACGCAAGACCCCAGCGCCGGCCGCGGTCTCTACCCGGCACGCAGAGTCGCGTGCGGCGCCTAGTCCCAGCCAGGTTCCCACGGCAACCGCAAGCCGCTCTCGGCTTCTCCAGAGTGATGAGGCGCGAACCAAGACCCGGAGCACGGATTGTAGAGCCGGATCCACAGACCGATCGGGCTGGCTGGTGTGAGAGAGAGGCCGCCCTTGGTCTAGCGCTGGCGTCTCGACGCCACCCTGCCCACACCACTCCCCAGCCCTGACTGTGGCCACGAGTGGCTGCTCCATATGCGCCTGAGGATTCCCTCTCCGCTTTGCAGGTGGGGGAAACAGGGCTTGATTCATCCCCAGGATATTAAGAGAATGTGGGGCGAAGCCAAGCTCTGACCCCAACAGCCTGTTTCCCACCCTCCAGCGGACCAGGTGGAAGGCGTGAGGGCCTGGGGCCCTGGCAACTCCTGAGGTTCTGATTCTGGCTCTGCTAAGAACTTTCCTGTGCTCTTGAAGTCCCCTCTCTTCTCCGGCTCTCAGTAATGAGGCACCATCACCAGTACCTCAGAGTAGCTGTCAGCAAG
Source organism: Myocastor coypus (assembly GCA_004027025.1). NCBI lineage: Eukaryota > Metazoa > Chordata > Mammalia > Rodentia > Myocastoridae > Myocastor > Myocastor coypus. The sequence goes on along the minus strand of PVJA010002253.1, from coordinate 67,069 downwards.
TGTGTGAAGCCACCAGCGAGTGTAAGAGTGGCCTGTAGGCTGTGAGGGTCTTGCCCATGTCGAGGTCCACCACTGCTGCCTCTCTAGTGCCATCTTGTCCTCTTTGTCACCCCAGCCCCAAGGGCAGCCTCTGTGACATCCAGACGGTACAGGGATCCTGGTCTCAGAACTCTCCATGCCCAGAGATTTCCAGCCTACAGGTAAGTGGCTCCATCATCCTCCCCCCGTGGAGTGGCCCAAGGGAACTGGGAGACAGGGACCCTCTAGTCCCCAGACTTAGAGGGGACCACAGAGGTGGCATCCTCTGCCTGTGCACCTGCATGTCTCTTGCCCTCTGCTGTGGGGCTGGCTTGTAGAAGTGCCACCACCACCACCAAACAAAGATGTCTGGGCCATTCAATGACACAGGCCACTAAGTTAAGAATGTCTTTCGGGTGCCACATGCTGGGCATGTGTTTGGACAGTCTGTGAATGTGTGTCATGTGATGGTTGTGACTGGTGTCTGTGCCTGGCATGAATCCATCTGTGTCTGTGTGCCCTTGCAATGTGTACTTGAGCGTGTGTATGTCAATGTGTGTGTTTACGGCTGCGTGGACTATGCACGCAGGTGTGTGTTGTGGGCCCATGGCATATGTGTTTACTGTGCATCTATTTGCGTCTTTGCTGATGCATGTGCAGCTCTAAGTGGGCATGTGTCAGGCTGCACTCGTGGATGCGTGACACTGAGGACAGCCATGGTGTGTGTGTGGCAGCACACTGGGGGTCTTCAGGCAGTGCTTCTGTCTCTTCCCTCACCTGGGTGACCCTCTTCCTCTGACCGGGGACTGCATGCAGGGGGCAGGCATGCCCAGACCAGCTCCTGCCCCTTCCACACACCTTTGGCCAGGGCTACCAGGGGCCAGGGTGGGAGGGTGAGCCTGGAGCCAGGGCTAATGTGACACCCCTCCCTGCCTGGCCTCCTCCCCTTCCCACAGCAGGAGCAGCAGCGGGAAAGGTTGGCGGAGGGGGGCTATTTTGGGAGCGTCTCCTTAGCAACAGCTGCCACGGCCGTCTGTGGTGGTTTTTCTATAGGTGCTAAAATATTCCACCCTGGTGACTACTGAGTGTGGGGGGGAGTGTATAGGGGGTGGAGGGCAGGAGAGACCCCTACAGCCCTCAGTCCCTGGGACACAGCTTTCTAGGATGGATCCTCACCCTCTGGACCCCTTGTATTTTTCTCCCAACCTCTGGACCTTACCCTTTGGAGCTGCCAGGATTTTCTGAGTCCAGAGGCAGCCAGCTGTGTCCTGATTTGATTTCTCTTCTATGCAGCTGGGTGGCCTCAGTTTGCCTCATCTGCAGAACAGGCTGGCTGCCCGTTAAAGAGCTCTCCAATCTAAAACTCTGGACTGCAGTTCTGACATTTCCAAGTCGCCCTATCTCTCTCCTGCTTATCTGTGTCACCTGCCTGGCCCCAGTCCCCTAACTTTGCCTTCCCAGCCCTCTGCACAGCCTCTCAAGGCCCTGTGGGACCCAGGAGCCCTGAGCAGGCTCCCAGAGCTGGCTGGGTATCCAATGCTGTGCTGGTCTGGCATGACTTTTCTCCAACCCTCAGAGTTGAAACTGGTTCAAATCCCCTCTCAGACATTTGCGCTCTCTCTGACCGAGTCTGGGCAAGCCACATCCTCTCTGTATAGATCAGATCCACAAGGAGTTGTAGCAGCCTCTGCCTTGTGGAGTGGTAGGGGTCAAGTGGGAGCTGGGAGCTGGGCAGGGAGCTTGTGCAAAACAGATGGATGGATGGATGAAAGATTTCCCATCATTCCCTCTAAAACTTCAGCATGATCATCACTCTTCTGTTCCAGAGAATTATCTAGCTACTCAAGTCATACATTCCAAAAAGCGCCCATGGTTCAGTTTTCCCACTGATACAGTACCTGTACTGTAGAGTTTATGGATGGAGTCAGGTGAGACCGTGGCACAACGGTTTGGACTAGTGCTAGGCTATGCCTCACTGTCCTCACCCCTGAGGGTGTGCTTACCAGGCCTGCCTGCAGCAAGAGGCTCCACCATAGAGGAGGCCTCTGAGGCACAGAAAAGACAAACTTGACTTGCTCAGGGACACACAGGTCCTGATGTTCATGCCTTTCTCCTAGTGCCCTTACACACACACACACACACACACACACACACACATGTGCACACATATACACATGTGGTGTGCTCCATACCTGTCTCACATCATTCCTCCCCATCCCCACCTCAAATAGGGGCAGAAACTGTTCGCACCCTGGGCTGGACCATGGCAGATTCCTCCTTTCAGCTTTAATCATCCTTGAGACAGCTGCCCTGCGCAGGTGTTCTCCTTCCCACTCAACATCTGAGACCCAGGCGCAGCGAGGAGAGGTGAGTTGTCCAGGGTGGGGATTGTCTTTCTTAGCATCCCAAACCTCTGCTCACCTGGAGCACCCTCCTGCCTCTTCTTACCTCCTCCCCAGCCACCCTACTTGCAGGGCTAGAGCAGCTGTCCTCAGGGAGCAGCACAGGCCCAGCCAGATGAACCCATCCCTGCTGCAAATGTGACCTGGCACTGAGGGAGTCCTGTGGGACTCCATCCTGCGGGAGTAGAAGCTCTGCACCTAGATGTCCCTGTACCTGCGCCCCACCTTCTCTGCCTCTCTCCTCTGCACCCACACTCCCTGCATCCTGCCACTTCCTGCCTGTGCAAAGCACCAAGTACATACTGTTGCTACTGGGTGCTTGGGCTGCTGGTTCCCCCATCACACACCATGGAAGATTCACCCCAGGAGACATCAGTCCTGCTGGCTGCCTGAAGGCACAGCAGATTCACAGGGGGATGGGAGGGACAAGCACCGATGGAGACTCAGTACTCTGTGGCCTTCCAAAGTCTATACGAAGCAGGAGCCCCCATGCATTGGCCACCACTCTGAGCTATGCCATTCTTGTCGCTTGTCTTCTCTGAGCCTTAGAGGCATTCACCAAACTGAACCTGTCCCCCAGCACAGGCATGTGCTAGGCTCTGTAAGGTGCAATAAACAATTAGTAATAACAGAAATAAACAATTCAGTAAAGGTCATGTAGCGCTTCAGCGCTTTCAAGCCTTGTTGATCGACTCCCTGCCTCCATGATCATGGATTGAACCCTGCTCATGATCACCCCAAGGGCTGGCCCAGGGCAACTGGCAGAGTGAATTGGAGATGCATGATTTGTGCTGGAGCCACGAGGAAGCCCTCTTGGGGAAGTGACACAGAGGCCAGGCTTGGAGAACAGCTGAGGATCCCTGGGCAAAGACCGGAGAAGGGCATTTCAGGCAGGAGGAACCGCACACACAGGGAGAAGTGTGGAGGTATCTGGTGTGGTCTGGAATCTGTGGGAATCGGGGTGTACATGCAGGCATGTGGCACTCAGACTAGGTGGGGCTGAGGAGTTGGCACTGGGTCCCTTCAAGCAGGGAAATCGCACAAGGAAGGCAATAATCACAGTGGCCCTGTCCTCAGGGGTTGGCCAGGAGAAAGGGAGAGACTTTAAATTCACCCAGCTCCCTGTCGTCTGAACCAAAGACAGCCAGGATCCCAGAAAGTTCTAGGTCTAAGCCCTCTCTCCTCCTGCCCCTGCTAGAGAGAAGCACCGTCCCTCCTGTCTCTTTAGCCAGTGAAGTGATAGAATGGCCGCGACGCAGCACCAGCGATCGCGGGGTGCCAGGGGCTGCCCGAAGGCAGGGCCCACCCAGACCGGGGCTCAGGGCTGCTGGCAGGGTGCTGAGCAGGGCTGCCCCCTTAGGAAGACTTAGTTTAGTGAGACCCGAAATGGGGGCTGGCAGAGAATACGAGCCCCGGGGTTTGATCCGGCTGTGCCACCTCTAGGTGACCTTGGGCGGACCCGCCCGGTGCTCAGTGTGCAGGTCTGTAAAGCGGGCGGTACTGGCAGATAAACAGGAGGCTCCTTGGACTGGAGGGAGCCACCTCGGTCTCCTGAAGCAGGTGCTTAGGGTCCCTAATGCTGGACCCTCAGGAGTGAAGAAGGACCCCCAAAGGAGGAGCGAACGCCCTGGGACCCCAGGCTGAACGTTTGCTCCCACCCACCCTTCCTTGGAGGCGAAGAGCCCTCGCCGCTTCCCTCCCTCGGGGGTGCTGGAAAACCCGGGAGCGGATATACGGAACTCGTAACGGGAGGAGAGCCTGTGGGCGCAGAGGAAAACCCGGCCAGGATCTCGGGCAGGAGCGGGGCCGGGCAGACCCTAGCCCAGGCCCCTGACCTGCGTAGCGCGTCCTGTGCCCAGTTTGATACTGGAGTTTGCACAGGGGACCTAGCAGGGCCTGGCGTCGTGTGCCTCCAGGGGCTCCCGGCTGGGGGCGCCCTCGGCTCCGCAGCCGGGCGCGGGTCACGTGTGAGGAGGGGCGAAAGTGTCGCCGCGCGGGGCGGCGTTCGAGAGTTGGGAGTTCTCGGCACGCCGCGGGCGGCGGGAGCTCTGGCTCCCGGGCAAGCCGGGGACGGGCGGAGGCAGGGGCCAGGGTCCCAGACAGAGGGCGCCTCGAGAGGAAGAGGGACAGGGAAGGACTTAGCCATCCAAGGAGACAGGGAGGGACGTGCAGGGGACCGAGGCAACGCAGAGGCCGGGGAAAGGCGAGAGGGACCCCGTTGGGAGACAGCGACAGAGCCCGGAGAGCCAAAGCGGCGGGGAGGAGCAGGCAGCGAGGGTGCGGGTGGCAGGGAGCGGGGAGGCGACCCCAGGCCAGGTGGCCACGAGGGTCGCGAGTCGGGGAACAGCACAGCGGGGCTCAGAGCTAGGTGACAGGGATAGCGCAGGGCGCGAGCGCGGGCGGCGGGGCGCCCCGGGCCCCGGACGCCGCGCTCCGAGCCCGGGCCAGGCCGAGGATGCTGACGCCTCGGCGGCGCCCTGGGCGCGGCGCGGGGCGGCGCTGAAAGTTGGGGACACGGGAAACAGCGCGGGACGGCGCGGAGACCGCGAACAGGCGCGGACAGAGCCGCGCAGCGAGGGGCGCCGGCTCCCCGCTTCCGCTTGGACTCCGGGGGATGTAGCGCCGCCCGCGCCTCCGGACACTAGTGAGACCCTCTCCGCCCCACGGTAAGCGTCCGTCCCCTCGCGCGTGTCTGTGCGTCCTGGCGGCCCGCTCCGCACCTGATACCCTACCCGGATCCCGCTGTCCCGCGCGCGTTTGGTCCCGTGACTCCCGGAGCCAGCGCATTGCCCCGGCGCCAGTGGATGGTCTAAGGGTTTTGAGAAGAGGAGAGACAGAAAAGGGATCTTGACCTCCTGCCCCGGTCATGACCCTCGGCTGCCTCTACCCACCCCCGCCCCCGCTGTGCCCCAGAGCTTCAAGGCAGTTGACTTGTAGTCAAGTGTAGGGCCTGGGGGTGTCTCTCCCATGTCCCCACCTGCAGCTTTTTTTTGCAAATGGTCTTGGAATTTGACCAAAATCCCTCTTCTCATGTTTTGAACATCTGCTCTGTGCCAGGCAACCCCGGAGGGTGGTCAGTGGTCCAAGAGATGCAGCTCTTCCCCTTGTATAGGGATGGAAACTGAAGCTAGGGAGGAAGGGGAAGATTGCTTTTTCTTCCCACAAAAAGCAGTGTGATGAGCAGGGGAGAACTTGCCCTGCCACCTGCAGAATGTCCCCCACCTGCATTCTGCCCACCGTGGCCACACTACAAGAAGGGATAAGAAGAGTACAGTGTGGCAGAGGCCAGGGGAGGCAGGTGAGACTTAGCAGGAGACCGGCAGGGGAACAGAGGGAAGTGTGTGACATTTCTGCTGACCACCAAGCCCCATGGCCTTCCTGGCTGCAGGCCTTGGGGGTTGCTAAGGGCCCAGCATCACTCAGGGGCCCTGGCTTAGCCTCTGATATGGGAGCAATGGAAGAATAGACAAGCTGGGATGAGGGATGGGGACCGGGGCAGCTGGCCACTGGACCAGGCTGGAGCCTGGAGGCCCCCCGCCTAGAACATTTGATTATAGTCTCCACTAGAAGGAAGGACTTTCTGGGGTTTTCCACACTGGGCAGCCAACCTCATGCACCCTCCATGCAGGTGCTCAGAAATTAGCTCAACCAAGGAGACCCTGCTGGGTAGGGCACTCAGCTCCCTGAGCCTCAACTTGCACATCAGGGAAATAGGGACATCATGGTCTGCCCCACTGACCTCCAATGGGTTCTGTGAGCAGGAGGCTATTCCCAGACTGGGGGAAGCACTGGCAGACTGGGATGAAGTCTCATTCATCAGAGATGAATAGCTTAATGAGGGGGACAGTAAGGGAAACAGCTGGAGACAGGGGGCCTGATCAAAGGTGGGACATCAAGGAGTTAGAGTAGGGACTTGGGCCTGGGGAGCTGTTCCTCATGACCCTCTAGGATCCCTTGCAAAGAGGTCTCCTTTCCTAAGTAAAAAAAAAAAAAAAAGAACCTTTGAGGTGACTGTGATCAGACAGCTGGGCCTGGGTTTCTGCTGAGGTCACCTTGGACATCTCGCTCAACTTCTCGGAACCTCAGTTTCTTCTACTGGAGAATGGGGTGGTGATACCGACTTTGTCGAGGTGTCTAGTCCTGTACAGACTCTATCCCAGTTTGGGGGAAGTCCGGAGCACCATAGGAACGAAGTAGTGTCGGGTGCTATGGAAAGATTCCCAAGCTCGGATCTGAGGCAAAGAGGAGGAATAGAGCGGGCTTACAGGGCAGGTTGGTTCTTAATGTGGATCTGGAGGTGGCGGGGGAGACTACTGAGGGGGATGTGAGGAGGAGGGGGCCCCTGTGCGGGGACCACTGAGTCACGAGGACATGGAAGCAGCATGACAACCAGCAGCATGGTAACCAGGAAACTAGCGGCAGTGGGAAACGGAGCTGGAGCCGTGTGTTGGGGTGGGGGTGGAGGCCAGGGCTGGCAGCCGATTCTGGGGGTCAGGGAGCAACCAGGCTGAGCCTGAGGGAGCAACCAGGAGGACTCCTGCCAGGCTGATGGGGAAGCAGCTCAGAACTGCTTTGAAGGAGGGCGGCACCCTGGGGTCTGCAGGGCAGGGGGCCTCTCCAGCACCTCCCCAGGCTCCTCTTCTCCTCCACATCTCCACTTTTCGTGCCTCTCCCCCTAGGATGCCAAATTTGGCTCACGCAATCTGTCGTCTCTCTTCTGAGATTGGCACTGGGACGCAAGCCGAGCGCATTACATCACCGCCCCCCCTGGTGAGGGGAGAGGGAAGGAAAGGGACCGAGGCGAGGCGGCCGGGCCCAGCGGCCAGCCTGCAACTTTTTTTCCTGCCTTCAATTCACCCTTCCCACCTCAGTCCCCGGCTCCGGGGGCTTCTGTGGGCAGCCACGCAAGGCCCAGATGCAGGACAAGGCTCGGTCCTGGGAGATCCCAGGACCCAGGTCGGAAGACGGGCCATACAGCGTCCTCTGTCCTGGCTACGCAAGGCCTCGAGGCCTCGGAGACTGAGGACCTTGACTTGCCATTGCCTCGCTGTGACCCGAGGCAGGTCCCTCCTCCCCCATGCAGAGCTCACAGCTGCCTGAGCATTGGCCGCTCAAGGTCTTGGTGATTGCTACAAGGAGAGGCCTCCGCGTCCCAGCTCTCCTGGGCCCCGAGCAGGGTGGACCCTACCTTTGGAATCTCTTCCTGTGACCTTGAGCACGTGACCTTTCTGCCTCGGCTCCTCACCTGTAAAATGGAGCAAAGGGCTGAGAGCTCAAGGCAGCCTTCTGATGGAGGGCCTGAGGGAGAAGAGGATCTCAGTCAGGGCCTGAAGCCACAGACACCTGGGGCCCTCTACCTCCAGCAGGCTGGCTGGCTGGAGATGGAGAACACCCCTGCCATCGCTGCAGTGGGAAGATGAGGTGGGACGGTGGCTTCATTAAGACGAAAGGCTTGGAGATTTTTATTACTGGTCTGATGCCTTCATCTTACAGAAGTGGAAACTGAGGCCAGGGGGGCTGCCCCTCCCAGGCACTGGGACAGTTTGGGGATGCAGAGAAAACAGAGCAAGACCCTAACCCAGGGCGCCTGGCTCCCAACCCTGCCTGGATGTAGACCTGAGGCAGATTCCCCTCCCATGGGACACTGGCAAGCCCAGACAGGGCCTGGAGCTCAAGGGGCCAGCTCCAGCCTGGCTTCTTCCCCAAGCCCTCCTTGGCCCCGGGTCCCCTTATCAGCCCCACCCCCATTTGGTCTGCTGAGGAGCTCTTTAGAGGCTCCTTTGAGAGTCATTTTCCGGCAGTCCCAGGCTAGATTTGGAGCTAAACTGCAAGTCTATGGCCCAGACTAGCAAATTCTCAAAGCCCGAGGCAGAGTGACTTTTGTGACTCCTACTTTGTGGGTAGGACTGAATGGTACCCCTCATCCAAGCTCCCAGGCGCCCCTGCAATTTCCCAAGAAGGCCATGGGAAGTACAGCCTACCCTTACCTGCCGGCTTCCCATTGCTGTACCCTTGGCAGGCGCTGGGCTGAGAGCTTTCACAACTTTTCATTTAATCCTCTCAGGACGCCTGCACTGTTGATTTAAAACAGTGACCGATGGAGACACCAGGGCCCCGGCAGCCTGTGTGATTTGTCCAGGGTCACAGAGCAAGGACAGGGTCAGGGGCTTAGGTTTGGGTTTTGATTGAGCTGATACTCAAGCTGACCTTCCTGGGCTGTCTTTGAGGCTTTCCTGGGAGAAGCATGGAAAATATCTCTTGCCAGGCCTGGGCATGGCGGGAGGTGGTCTAGCCACCTTCACAGCCTGCCACCCCCTGAAGGATCCTGTGTCAGCTGTGTCCCCTATACCTGTGGCCAGAAATGCAGCATTGCTAGTACAGAAGGCTGAGAGAGTCATGGCTCAGGGTAGCGCTCTGGAGAGGAGAGCCTGGTTCAAGGAGCAGGGGATGAAGTCACCAGGGAGGGCAGGGGCCACCTCTGTCTTTGCCCTGCCTGGGAATCACCTGCGGACAACCCGCCAACATCAGTGTCACATGGGAAACAGCGGGAACTGCCTGGCAAGAGACAGCCTTGCAGTGGCTCGCTGTGTGACCCCAGGCAGTCAGTCACCCTCTCTGAACTTGGTCTGTCCATCCGTGCGCCAGAGAATCTGGACGGGATGATCTCGTTCCACCAAGAAGCTGCCATTGGACAGTGGTGGTGTAAAGCTCCTCCCAGCCTCCTGGGACCCTGGGGGCCCTGGCAAGGGGCGGGCAGGATCCCGGGGGCTGGCGTAACCTTTAAGCCTCCTGCGCGGCCTCAGCCCTCTTCCTTGGGGTGTGGGGGATCTCCAGACTAAGCCCTTCTTCTCCTTTTCATCTTTATTTTTCTCCTGCTCCCTCTTCCCCTCGCTACGTGGGCTGATCGCTGCTCAAACTTTTAATTCAGATGGTAATTGAAATAATAATATGGGCTGAGGCCCCTCTGCTTGTGACGCTGCAGCTGGTAGAGCTCAGCTATGAATAGCGCTTGAGTCACACACGAGCGAGCGAGCGAGCGAGCGAGCGAGCGCTCCTGCGGGCGCACGCGCGCGCTGGGCGCAGGGGCCGGTGGGTGGGGTGCGGCATGGGGGCAGGGGGCTCAAGCTGTGTTCAGATCCAGGTCCTGCCCCCACTTCTCCCCAAGACCTGAGTCAGCACTGCCCCTGTGGCCTTCGGGCAGGTCCTTGGGGACCCTGGAAAACTGGGGGCGTGGGTGGTACTTATTTACAGAGGGAAACTGAGGCCCAACAGTGGGGAGTGGCTGCTAAAAACAGTGAGAACCTGTTGGCGACTAGATTTAAATAAGCGGGTTTTGCCTAAGTTTAGAACATGAATCTTTTCTAGGATACATGGGACAGGGACAGGCCGGGGTTGGAGCGCTGGGGCTTGGCCACTTCCTACCCCATCCCGGGCTCTTCCCAACAGCACATGGATGCTCACGATCCCCACAGACCCATAGGGCTGCGGCTGCTATTGCTTGGCACCTGGGGTGACAAAGAGCTTTCCTTGGGGACACTGCCACAGGAAGGAGGGTTAGCTCGTTCTTGTGAAACTCAGTGCTGGATTTTAAAGATTTTTTTTTTTCTTGTTTCAGAACCTTTGTTGTTTATTCACTCATTTTTATGGCCGGCTCAGCCCACCCCGAAGGGCAGGGCTGGCGCCGGGGATCGAACCGCAGTCCCAGAAGCTGCCCGAGCTTTCCCAAGCAGGCGCTTTAGACCACTGAGCCATCCCGCCGGGCCCCAGTGCTGGATTTTAGATTCATGATTTTACTTAATTCTCTCCACTGCCTCTGGAGAATACCACCCCCATTTTTCAGATGAGAAAACTGAGGCTTAGTGAGAAACTAGGGTTTTCTTGGGGCCCAGCCCATAACCTTTGTCCCACCCACACCTCCACTGCTAACCCCACTGCACCCTCCCGAGGGAAGGCACATCTCTCCCAGCCTCTGACCTGCTCTTCCTCATGGCTACCTGGCCAGTTGTTGTCTACATGGAGCAGGTCCCTTGGGGCCACCAGGAAGGTGGTCCTTGGTGTTCCCTTCCCGAACAGGAGCTCTGCAGAGGAGGCGTTGCCATGGTGATCCACCACAGCTGGGAGCTGTGGTCTAGGCATGGAGGAGGGTAGCGGGAGCCACCGGCAGGGCAGAGCAGAGCTGACAGTTGGGGTGCAGTGGGCATAGGAGCTGTCAGGCGCTGGAATGAGGGAGAGAACTCCCCAGTGCTCCCTAGCAACCCCATTGCTCCCGCACCTGTCTTTTCTCCAGCAGCTCTTGTAGGAGATGCAGGTCAGAGCCCAGAGAACACACAGGGTTTGCCCAAGGCAGCACAGCAGTGAAGACAGGGTGGACACCGAACCTGAGCTGCTCCTGGCTCTGCCTCCAATGGCCACCAGGGCTGCTGACGGTCACCTCTTTCTTAAGACACCCCTGTATCTTTGGACTTTGGGGAAGAAGAGGCTCTCTCTAATTCCCTTCTCCTAGGAGAATCTCCAGATTGGGGAGAGGGAGGAGAGACAGTCCTTTATCACAGCAGTGTGTGTGTGTGTGTAGGGGGGTGCCCAGGCACCCACTGACCCTGTCTGACCTTGACAGGCCTCTGTACCCCCCCAAGCTCTGCACAAGGTGAGCGGGGACCCCCTGCAGGATGCTGTGGGTGTGTTTGGCTTCTATCCTTAGTTGTCCCTTCTGTTGCCAGAGCCAGGACCTGGTCCACCAGGCTGCAGGGACAGGTGGGGACCTCAGCTAGGACAGGGGGAGAGAGGCCCATGTGGTGTGAGGAGCTGCTCTCATCTCCCTAATACTAACAGAAGACTTGGATGTTGGACAGGGCTTTGCTCAGCCTTCAAGTTGGTGGCAGAGTTGACCCCAGGCTGCCTCCCCAGCCCCCGCCCCATACCCCAGACAGAAAGAGGCTAAGACTGTCTGGCTTGTAACTGTCAAGGTCCCCTTAGTCAGCTTGGGGGTCAGATGAGAAGGTGGGAGAGTGGCTCACTTCTGCACATCCCCTCCCTAGCTTCTCTAACCTCAGGATTCCCAGCTGAGGTCCGCAATGGGAAGCAGATCTGGCTCTCAAGTCCAGCTGTACCCCTGAGCTGCTGCTACCCTGGGCAGCTCCTGACCCCTCACGCTGTGCCCACATGACAGGGTTACCTAGAAGACCTGTGACCTGGGAGTCTGTGCATGTGTTCAGGCCAGTTTTCAGTGTCATCTACTTTGGGACTGGACCACTCGGGGATGACAGCAGGTTTCTAGGCCCTGCCCCTCCAGCAACCATCATCTTCAGTGTCCGCGGGGCGCCCTACCCCCAGCTCCAGCCTGGCCTTGCGCCCCAGTCCTTTCCCAGCCTCCTGGACCTGCTGGGTGGGGGTGGGGCTGGCTAAGCACACACACTGGCCCTGCAGCTGCAGATCCTGAGGCCACCTGACCTTGGAAGAACCTCTCTCTGGCTGGGCTCCCAGGATCATGCCCTGGACCCAGGGCAGGGACTGGGCGGTGAGAGGAGAGGGGACGAAGGGACACAGAGAGGACTGGAACTGTCCCCAGTTGCTGAGACCATGGGCCGTGACACAGGAGAAAGGGCAGCCAGCTGTGGGGGAAAGGTACAGTTCCAGCAACCATGGACAGTAGAGAGGAGCCTAATCAACCCAGTCACAGGGATTACCTAGGAGGGGGGTAAGCTCCCCATTCTGGGGGATGTGTAAGCAGCTGCTGGATGCCATCCACTGGGGGCGGGGAGCAGAGGGATCTGCACCTGGAACCCATGGTCTCTTGTCCGTGATGCTGAGTGTGGGGGTGCCAAGAGCCTAGGGGTGGGTTGGGCTGCAGCAATGTACCCCGACCTCTGCCCATGGCCTCTACTGCTGTGCTCCAGAGCAGCTCCAAAAGAAACAAGCCCTAGGCTACCATGTCACACTTGTGAGCAGGAACATGGATTGCGTTGCACTATTTTTTTGTTTTTGGTGATTCTGGGAAACAAACCTAGGGCCTCATGCAGGCAAGGCCAGTGCTTTACCACTGAGCTACACCTCAGCTCCACACTAGTTATTGTTTAAAACAAATAAAAAATAACATTGCAAAACTGCCTATAGAGAGGGTCAGCATTATTTTGGGATGCATGCATAATAGTGAGGAGCAGTAACAAAATGCTGTTTGCTTTCATTCTTGGTCTTGGTTGAAAGATTTGAAAGCTGTCACCCTGTATAGACATCCTGTAGGCTGTTGGGTAGGTTCCTTTTTCCTGGACATTGGGTTCCTAAGAATGTAAGAGTCAAGAAGCAGGCATGGTGACACATGCCTGTAATCACGGCACTCGGGAAGCTGAGGCAGGAGGGTTGTTATGAATTCAAGACCAGGCTGGGGCTACAAGCTGAGCACAAGGCCAGCCTGAACTGCACAGTAAGACCCTGCTTCAAAAATTAAAAAAAAAAAGTATGAGAGGGGCCTGGCAGGATGTCTCAGTGGTCTAAAGCGCCTGCTTGGGGAAGCCTGGGCGGCTTCAGGGACCGCGGTTCGATCCCCAGCACCACATGCTGCGCCAGCCCTGCCCTCGGGGTGGGCTGAGCCGGCCATAAAAATGAATGAATAAACAAACAGGAGTTCTGAAACAAGAAAAAAAAAATTTTTTTTTAAATTCTTAAAAAAAGAAAAAAGTATGAGAGCCAAGACCCCATCTACCCACCTAACCACTCACTCATCCACCATACGGTGCTGTCTGCCCCCGAATCAGGCACTGTCTCCAGTAGATTTAGCAACTCACCTGGCCAGTGCCTCTCACCCAGCTCCCCAAAGCCAGCCAGCACTCTGGGAACCCTGGCCCTACATGGGCCAGATTTCCCATTCTCTGCCCAATCTAGGTTTTTTTTTTTTTTTTTTTTTTTGTATGTTAGGGAAGGGTCTACAGGGTACTGAGGGTCTCACTACTAGATTGGACTCAGTGATTCACTTGTTTACAGCCCCCCATGAGCTAGGATTATAGGCACAAGCCACCACACTCAGTCTCAATTGCTGTCTCAACATACCCTAGGGGTGGGGCTGGCAAGGCAGGCCCAGGATGGAACCTCTGACCCCTGTGCCTGCTTGCAGGTATTTTAATCCGAGCAGAGCTATTTAGCCTGCCCTTGTCTTTTTTCTCTGGCTCACCTCACATCTTTTGGGGGACCTTCTTTCTACTCCCCTGGTTGTAGACTCCAGACCCTTCGGCTCTGGTACTTACATGGGACACCGAGCTCAGCCAGGGGGAACTACCTCCCATTCACTTTTCTTCCCCCAGCAGATAGTAGAGGCTCAATAAACATTCATTCAACTGTCACTGGTAGAACAGCCTCCCAGGCTTGGTGCTTGCTGTATTGGAGCCGTATCAGGCAGGGAGGCAGATGCCATTCCAGCTCAGGAGGATACACTGGGAGCAGTGAATGGATACATGGTGGCTGGGTGGAAGCATGGCTGGGTGGGTGGTTGGATGGATAGGTGGATGAACAGGTGGATGGATAGATGTGTGGATTGGTGAATGGATAGATGGGTATATAGGTGGATAGCGGATGGATGGGTAGATCGATGTGATTAGGTGGGTAGATGGGTAGGTGAGTGATGGTGGATGGTAGATGGATTGGTGGGTGGGTGGATGAGTGAGTGGGCCAATGAATGGGTGAGTGGATGGATGGATGGATGGATGGATGGCGGATACATGGATGCCTGGATGAGTAGATAGATGCATGGATTGGTGGACGCAGGGGCTGGCTGGAGCTGGGGAGTCTCTGGCCTTAGGACCATCAGGAGGTGGTCAGAGATGCTGCAGAAACACGAAGTACTTTGCTGGGGCACAGCGTGCACTCTTCTAGGGGCAGTCTCTTGGCAGAGATGGAGTAACAGAGTCTGGGTCAGAGCAGAGGTAGCCATCCCTGCCACGCTTTCTGCCACCTCCAAGACTTGGTCTCCTGTGTCCTCTCTCCTAGGTTCCTCCCCCATCCCTGGAGCTTCTTCCAGGGTCCAAGACCTTAGACCTTGCTCACCTCAAGACACCCAGGGGATACCTGGGAGGAAGCCAGTGTCCCATGGAAGATGAGTCAGACATAGGGTGCCTGAGTGGCCTGTCTACTGCCCCCTCTGCTAACGGTCACCAGGCTGTGTGCAGCGGTACAGAAGGTCTCCTTCTGGTCTCCGCTTGGGGCTGCTTCCACTGAGAGGTGCTCCCTGACTACAGTGTCAAAAATAGCTTCTCCTTGGTCACATTCTGTGACATCGCCCTGCTCAGGCCCTTCACGGGGATTATGACAGGCTGCAAACATCTCATGTCCTTGGGAATCGTCAGATGTTCGTGAAGTGTCTACTATGTGCCAGATTCTGCGACTCAGGGTCAGCAGAGAGTTGAAGTCCTGGCCCTTAGAACCGCTTGGATGCCATCGGCAGGATCCACACAGCTTTGAGGAACAGCGGGACAGGTCAGGGGGCCCGTGGCAAAGGTAGCCTTTGGAGTCCCGACCCAAACAGTGGGGAAGAGTGCGCGGCCGTGCCTTGGGGAAGAAAATCTGACTGGAAGAAGCCAACAGCCCACGTAAGCCCAGGGGTTGGAAGAAGCGTGCTGCATTGCAGGGACAAAAGAAAGGTCTGCACGGCCGTGTGGCCAGCTTGGGTGGGAGAGAACGGCTGAGGTCAGAGAGGACCGGACCCCACCAAGGACTAGGGCCTCCCAAGGGCTGGGCAGCCCCAGGCGCTGGAAGCTGGGGACATCGAAAGTCTCAGCCAGGTAAGAGGCCAGGCAGAGGCTGGGGCACGCGCTGGCTGCAGTGGGCATGAGGTCAGCATCCCACATCCATCCCAAGGTCAGGCTGAGGGCCAGCCTCTGTGCCCCTGTGTGGTGGCCGTGCACTTTGTGACAGGGGCAGCCAGGACCAAAGATGCGAGCCTGCTTGGCTCACTGGGAGCAGATGCTGAGTGTGCTTGGCTCGAGATGTTGTCATTATTGCTTGGGGGTGAGGGGCGGAGGTCACAGAGCAAGGCAGGGAAGATGGAGAGGCTGGGATGCAGCACTGTGCTCTTAGCCAGGCAGGCTTTGAGAGGCCTCTTGGACGGGTGGGAGACACGGGGCCGAGTCCAGGTGTGTCCGGATGAGCTTGCAGAGAGCTCCGTGGAGGAGAGAAGGGAAGTTGACAGCTGATGGCCAAACGGGGGCTCCACAGCCCGAGCAGCACCCAGGTGGGACTTGGGGAGGCCACAGAGAGGCCCAGAGGACTTGAGGAACAGGGCAGAGACCAGGCCCAGGGCAAGATCAGAGGATGACAGGACTCCAAGGAGCCTTGGGGTGCCGAGGGGAGCATGAGAGCTGGGGATAGGCACGTGCTAAGTCGGTCTCCTCCAGAAGGGCTCTGTGCTTTGCAGCCTGTAGGCCCCTGCCCTCCGCTGTTGGCCTTTACAGCACATCTGTCCCGTGGGTGTCACTCCTCTCCATTTTATGGGTGTGACTCAGAGAAGTTAAGATATTTCCCCGGAGCCACACAGCCCCAAGTGTTCTCTGGCTTCCTGGGGTCCTAAGTCCTTTGTGGAGGACTTTGTGAATGCTATGATTCTTCTCTGAAAAACACACATATGTATGCACTAATTTTAAAACTTTTCATGTATATTTTTTCCATAGGTAATACATTCATGTGGTTCTAAAATTAAAAAGACACAAACGAAAAAACAGTGAGAATTCTTCCTCCCACCCCATCCCCAGCCACCTGCTTCCCCTCCCTAGAGGCAGCCACTGTCACCCGTTTCCTGGGTCTCCATCCAGAGACAAGCAAATATGTGTATCTATAAATTTCTCTTCTCTCCCTTTTCACACAAGCAGTAGCTCCTCTACTCACTTTCATCACGGTTGCCTTTTTTTTTTTTTTTTTTTTTTTTTTTAACTTAAAAATACATCCAGGAGCCCCGCATGGCTGCTGCATCCCTCCCGGGCTCCCTCTTCATTTCTCAAGGCTGCGTACTGAGCTGCTTGCATCTGGCTTCTGGGCCAACTGCAGGCTGCACCAGCATCCAGGGCCGGGGTCCTGGGCTGGCCTGAAACCCTCAGTTCTTCCCACATACTTTCTGCCACCAAGAATGCATCCAGTGTGACCCAGAGGTCCCTCTGGACGATCCTGGGCACTGTCCCTCCTGAAACCTGGTGTTCTCAGTCTCCTCCCCTCACTGGTCACTCTTGATCTCCGATGCTCAACAGCCTCCAGCCAATCTGGGGGCTCTGTTTGCAAGGTTCCCTAACCCGCTTCCTTCCCTCCAGCTCTGCCACCACCACTGCCACCTTGCCCGTTTCCTGCTTCCGCTGTGTCACATAGCAGCAACAGAAACCAACCCACTGTGTGCTGTCACATGTGACCCAAGCTGTGGACAAGGCACACGTGGGTAGGTGACCCTGGGACCCAGCTAGGGATGTTTGGCTTCTTAAACTTGGTGGTAGACACATGGGCTTATCGTGTTCTTCTTCTGGTTGATCTTAAAGTTTTGGGGTTTTGTTTGTTTGTTTGTTTTTTGGTATTTTAGGGAAGAGTCTACTGGGTGTTCAGGGTCTCACTACTAGGCCAGATTCATAGTGATCCCATTATGTACAGCCTCCTAAGAGCTGGGATTACAGGCACACTGCCACCATGCCCAGTCTCAATTACTGCCTCAGTGCGCCCCAGTGGTGGGGCCAGTATGGCAGGCCCAGGAATCAAACCCCAGCCCTTGTGCCTGCTTGCAGGTGCTTTGAACTGCTGAGTTATTTGGCCAGCCCTGATCTTAAAGATTTCACATGAAAATTTAAAAGAAAGCAGGCAATCTCAAGCTTCCCACCTACTTCCTGTGGCCAAGGGGGAGACTCCTAGCCCTCGCTTCAATCCGTGCTTCCTTATCCTGGGCAAGTGACAGGTCCCAAGTTCTATCCCCAGTGTTCACAGAGATTGGAAGTTTTCCTGAGCACTTCCCGCTGCCCTGCAGGTCTCAGCTTGCCTGGAGACCCTGGGGAAAGCCCCTTGGGACCCTGCCCCTCTCTTGGAAACCCCCCCCCCAATCATGTTGCTCCCGCCACTTCCTGCAGCAGCTCTGCAATTCCTCTTTGTGTCTTTATGAGATGTGATTTTTAAAAAACACATTGAATGCTGCTGCCCAGCGCCACCCAGCTGGAAGGCAGACTTGTAGAAGGGACACCATGTCCTCGTCCACCTGGTCCACCAGATCTGGCACCAAGTGACTTCCTGCTCTTCTCCAAAGTCACAATGACCATGGAAGGGAAATGCTTTGAGTGGGTCCCAGACATCCACATAGCCACGACAGTGCAGCTAAAACCACTCAGGGAAGAGGATTTCTAGAACTGCTTCAGCAAATGGCGAGAGCGATGAGATGAGGGAGAGGTATCTGAAGGGTGGGTAGGTAGCGATGTGTCTTTTCCTGTAATAAAATTTTAAGTTTAAACATTTGCCAGTTTCCAATCGCACCTTATATTATCCATAGAGCATCTGCTGCCTGACCTGTTTGAGTGAGTTCTAGGCCCGTGTCTGACCCCTAGCAGGTGCGCAGTTAATATAACCTGCAGGGTGTGGTGCACAGTCCCAGCTACTTGGGGGGCTGAGGCAGGAGGATCATGGGTTTCAGCCCAGCCTGGGTAACTTAGCAACTTATCAAGACCGTGTCTCAAAATCAAAAGTGCCAAGGGTATAGCTCAGGGGTACCCCACCCTTCGGCTCAACCCCCAGTACTAACTGCATAAGTAGGTGTGGAGGTCAAACGTAAGACAGAGAGGACAGAGAAGCCACAGCAGGCAGGGGTTGGAGGCCACCACCATGGAGGGAGCTCAGGTTGCCTTTGAATCCTGGCCTGGTTTCTTACCCAGCAGGACTTGCGTCCTAGAATCTGGCTCACCGCCGGGCTGGGCAGTGTGCTCAAGTGGACTCAAACAAATGTATGCCGCGTTCCTTTGAGGCAGGAGGGCAGAGCATTTCATCCTCCATGGGCCCTGGGGCCTACTACCCCGGTCCAGATGTTAGATCTGCCCCGTGGGAGCTGTGTGACCTTGAGCAAGTTGTTGAACTTCTCTGTGCCTTGGTTTTCTTCTAAAATAGGAATGATACCAGTATCTTCTTCTGAGGTCACCACGATAGGAATCGATCAGCCTAAAGCTCTCAGAACAGCTCTGGTGGCCGAGAGTAAATATTCAGCACAGCTCCTGGATGCAGGATCCCGGGTAGAGGCTGGTGTGGGGAGGGACGGCCTTTACCTAGCATGCACTGTGGCGTGCACTTTGGGGAAAATAGCATGCGACCTTCAGGACCACCCGCAGGTAGGCCTTGCTTTTGCAACTGGAGAAACTGAGGCCCAGAGGAGCCCGTGCACCTGTGAGAGCCAGGCCAGTTCTGTGTGATTCTGGGGCTGCTGCGCTTGCCCGTTTAGGCAAAGCAGGAGTTGGGAAATTGGGGTGGGGTGGGGTGGCGGGGGGTTGCGTGGTGCTGAGGGTGGTGCCGGGAGGAAAGCAAGGAGCTTGGGCCTGGAACGGGGCCCGCCCCTATCGATCACTCGTCTGCACCGGCACAGTGGTGCCGGCCCCATTTATCCTCACCACGCTCTAATGCAGTGAGCTCTATTTTTAGCTTTACCTAGAGATGAGGCACGCGGGGACCAGAGAGGTGAAGTAACTTGCCAAAGTTCACACAGGAGCAATGTGGTTTGGAAGCTCCAAAGTCGAGGCTGTTACGCTGGGAAGAACAGATGAGTGCCCCGCCCCACCGCGCACGCCCCCATCCCAGAGAGGAGGAATGGGTTCTCCCCAGGCCTGAGGAGCAGCTGTGGACTCAGGAAGAGGTGACCCCATGGGGGTACAGAAGGCCACAGCAGAAGCGGACAGTTTCCCCTGTGGTCAGCTCAGGACTTGGCGCCCCTTTCTCCTACCGGCACCCACAAGAAGGGAAATGGGGCTGATCAGAGTTGGAATGTTTTCCCCTAGGACCGGGGGACAGCCTTGTGTATGTGATTGATGCTGTTAGCGCCATGTGGGGACCAGGAAATGGAGGCCCAGAGAGGCTGTGTTAGAGCCGACCTGGGTCAGAGCTCGCCACACGTGCACGCGGTTGTCACCAGTACTGTCTGCAGAATCCACCAGAAGCTGAGCTGCGCAGTGACCTCGAGGGGTGGGGGGTTCAGGGGAAGCCGGCTGGCACCACACACAGTGTAGACAGGAAGACAGAGAACCCAGGGCACCAGGCGGAGGGACCAGGGCGAGCAGCTCATAGGCCTGGGACTGGGTGTCAGCACCTGGAGCCAGCCAGATCTGGGTGGAACACCGGTTTGCCCCTTGCATGTAGAACCCAGGGCCGCAAGCACTCAGGCACTGAGCCACACAGCTCTGGCCCCTTTTCAGCTTGCTGTGTGACAAGCTCTTTCTAGCCCAGGCTGATCTCCATCCAGCTCAGGATCCTCCTGCCTCAGCCTCCTAAGTGGCTGGGCTTACAGGTACATGTCACCACAGAGGCCACTGTTCTGTGACCCCTGTACTCCACAAGGGGCCAGCTGCAGCCGGCAACCCTTCTACGGAGGAAGAGCCATAACTGCCCTGCTTACAGCTCTGTGGGGTGCTCCTCCTCCATCCTCCTGGGGAAGGCACCCGCTGTGGGAGGGGCTGGGCTGTACCCCCATGGGGTCACCTCTTCCTGAGTCCACAGCTGTGATGTGCAGAGGGCAGAGCTGCGGCCCCGGGTGGGATTTTCTTTTACATCGAGAGTTGTACTCGGATGGGACATTTGATGTCACAGTGTCCCCAGCAAAGCCCAGGAAGTGATGGGATCTGGGGTCCTGCCCCTCGGGGCCTCCTTTGTCCTCCCTAACATCAGGTGGGGGCAGGGCCATGATCGTGTCCACATTGGCAGCCCGATGGGTCCCCTTCATGCCCTGTTTTGGTAGCTACTGGATTCCTGTGCCACCTCGGACATTGTGCTTAGGTCAGCTGTGAGCCTCAGTTTCTCTCCTTGCCCAGGGGAGTCTTGTCTTGGGGCTCCCACCTTTCAGATGTTGACAGCATAGTCAAAGAAGGGGAAAATTCAGCCTGGCAGCCGGCGCGGCACTGTTGCTTCTCCTCCTCACTGGGAAGGATGTTCAGTTTGCAAAGCAGCCAGTACCTCCTGGGCCCTGGCTTCCCAGAAGGACCTTTGCAGACCCAAAAGGACCCCAGGACGTAGCTTTAGAGAAGGACGATCAGAGATCACCCGGCACGGCAGCAGCACTGCACCTTAGGAGGCTCAGCAGGAGGACCGGAAGCTGCTAGCCTGGGCAGCCTAGCAACTTAATAAGACCTTGTCTCAAAACAAAACAAAAAGGCTGGGGAGATAGCTCCATGGCACAAGTGCCTGCCTGGCAAGTGCAAGGTCATGAGTTCAAACCCCGGTCCCGCCAAAAAAAAATCTGGGGAATAACCCATTTGGGGCCCCCTCCTGTTCCTCTCTGGAGCAGATGCTTTCTTTCCCCCAAAAAGGACAGTGGCTGGAGCGTCCTGCTACTTGCTCAGTGTGCCTTCAGCCAGCTGCTGCATTTGGGGACTTGGCAAGCCAGAGGCCACCTCACCAGTCTATTTCATGTCACCCCATGATCCTCAAAAAATCTCCACCTGGGACAAGACCTCAGGTCCTGGAGAAGGACCTGAGACTCAGAAGGGAAAGGATTTATGGGGGCTCAGGACAGTGCAGAGCCCAGCCAGATGGGCTCCCTGGATTGGGTCCCTCCATTCCATTCCACGCAAGTGAATAAAGCCAGACGCTGCCTCCCAGAAAGTTTAATGATAGGAATAACACGGCCACCTGCACAACTACGGTCCCCCACCTCCTGGTGCCAAGGACAGAACCAGGGCCTTGTGCACAACCCAGCCCAATATTTTGTTAAAAATAAACAAATAGTCTCTATATTTGGAGGAGATGGCACTGAGCTAACACCTCGCGTCCTCTCCTGCCATCGGGCCTCTCCTTTCTGCTCCGTCCTTTGGGTCTTGTGCCTTTTCCAGGAAGCTGTGTATGGCGCTGCCTCCAGGGTGTCTGGGCGCTGTGTCCTCAGCCCATGTGTGGGCAGGTGAGCCTCTCCTTAGTGACAGAGGTTGGGGCAGAAGTGAGCATGCAGGGTACATAGGACCTTGAGTTGCACTTTCTGTGGCTGGCTCAGAATCTGCCACCAGACGTCCCTGAGAGGGAGTAGTGGCAATGCTTCTGCAGAGGGGAGGCCAGGAGCCCTCACCACCAGGGCCCCTAGAAGCCCCCAAGAGCCTTCCATGCCAGGCAAGTGCCCAGTACCAGCTGGTCCTGTCAGGTAGAGGACAGGGCCCCAGCTGGGCTTAGCTCTGTCCTTGGGAATAGCCTCATCCACCAGGCCTGGGCCACCAGACTGGTCCCCTGTCTGCTACAGACAAGTGGACAGTAGCCCAGGGCCCATGTTCTCTCTCTCTCTGGCCCCTACCCCCTCCAGGAGGGAAATGGAGACACCCAGGCTCCTGTCCAGAGCCTGAGGGACACGGACAGGAGCCACTGGAATTCCCTGTACCTGGACATCCTGGGCTTCAGATGCAGAAAAAGGGTCTTAAACCCAATGACCTGTGTGCCCCTCTGGTTGTGGGTGGGATGTGGAGAGGGATCAGTGGTGGAAGATGTCCCTGGACACTTGGGTGTAGCCAGAAGGTGTGCCAGGCATCCGGCCTCCTTGGGTGCCCAATTGCAGCCCAAGCTGTGGGACTCAGAGAGGTGGCAGAGGGCATGTGGGACCTAAGTCAGGACCTGCAGGGCCTAGGCGTAGCTCAGTGGCATTTGCCTTGCACACAGGAAGTCCTGGGTTTTATCTCCAACACACAAAACATAAATGGTGACAAATTAGGTCCTACAGAGAGCCAGTATTGCATGAGAGCCCCCGCCCACTGAATCTTCAGGCTGCTGAACATCGACTCCATTCTCCAGACAAGGAAACTGAGGCTTGCCAGGTCGATGACTTGCCTAAGTCATGCAGGAGCCTGCGATCCATGGGGCAGGGAAGGGGAAGGAGGTGGGGTCGGGTGGGGTGGCCTTGGGGGCTGGGATTTGGAGTCTCTGGGAAGAGGCAGACTCAGGAGCTGTTGATCTCTAAATTATAGCGTTGGCGCGCACCGGTTGCTGCGGCAACCGAGTTGTCCTGAACCGGGGAAGTGTATAAACATTGCCACAGATGCACAATTAGATCAGGAAGAAGAATATAACAGAAAATAGAAACTTCCAGCCTTATATAATTCTGGGCCAAAAACGTTAACAAGAACCCAGACCGGGTCCTGGCCCTAGCGGCTCTGAGGACCTAGCGGGCACAAACTCAGTCCCAGAGCCTGGGGCAGAGAAGGTACAGACAGCGTCTGCCTTCCATGGGCCAGCTGTGTGCCAGCAGTGGGGGGTGACAAGCCTCCTCCGCTCAAACAGCTGGGACTCTGACAGGCCCTCTGATTCCTAGTGGGTAACGGTGAAAGCAGGCAGAGGGTGACTGTCCTCACTGGCTTGTGTGAGAGATTTTTTTAGGGGGGCGGGGCTGGGGTTCAAACTCATGACCTTGCACTTGCCAGGCAGGCACTTGTGCCATGGAGCTATCTCCCCAGCCCCGAGAGAGAGAGATTCTTTTTATCCCTGTTTTATAGGTGAGGAACCTGTGGCTCAGAGAGGGGTACTATGTTAGTTGCTAGGCAGTCCGGTAACACAGCAGGGTGTCACCTCTTCCTCTCCAGGTCTACACCATGAGTTCATCTGAGTTTGAGCCACTTACTTTCCCGTTATGTGGCCTTGGGTAGGCCACTCATCCTCTCGGAGCCGCCTGTGAATAGCAGCAGGACCAAAGCTTGGGCTTTCCCTCCTCCATGCGAGACTACCACACTGGATTCTTACCAGCCGTGCTCCCAACAAGTATGGAGGCAGGCAAGACTCTAGGGCTCGGTGGCTCCAAGGGACCGTGGCAGGGGAGCATCCAAGATGGAATTCAGACCCTCACCGGGCGGTAGGCCCTCCCACATTTTCCTGCACAATGGAAATAGCTCATATTTCTGTGTCCTTGCAGTAGCCATTGGCCACCAGTGGTTCCCAAGCACATGAAATGCTAGTGCAAGTAAGGACCTGAAAAACCAGCCATGGTGGCACAGCCTGGGATTCTACCACTCAGGAGGCTGAGACAGGAAGATCTCGAGGTTAAGGCAGGCCTAGACTACATAGCAAGTTCTGAGCCAGCCTGGGGTACACAGTGAGACTCCCTGGCAAAGAAAGAAAGACAGACAGAAAGAAAGAGAGAGAGAGAGAGAGAGAGAGAGAGAGAGAGAGAGAGAGAGAGAGAGAGAGGGAGAGAGAGAGAGAGAGAGAGAGGAGAGAGAGAGAGAGAGAGAGAGAGAGAGAGAGAAAAGAAACCCAAACCAACAACAACAAAAAGAGGAGTGGATGTTGAATTTTTGTTTAATTTTAATTACATATAAAAACCCATGGGTTGGGCCAGTGAGATGGCTCAGCGGTCTAAAGTACCTGCCTAGGCAAGTTCAGGCAAGCGCTGGAACAACTGCTCTATCCCTGGCACCACATGCTGCACCACCCTACCCCAGGGCGGGCTGAGCCAGCCATAACACAAATAAATGAGGCTTAAGAAAAATTTTTTAAAAAGTGAAAAAAAAAAAAAAAAAGGGTGGTCTGTGACTCCTGCATGGGACAGCAGCACAAGAGGATGTCCAGTCTCTGAGACACCCCAACTTCAGAGGCTGAGCCCAGCGAGGCAAGGGGGACACAGCTCAGGGTTGGTGGTGGGCAACATCAGGATGGGCATCAGGGGCCTTCTAGAATAGCAGGCAAATGGTAGTTGGAAGAGCAGGTCTCAGGGGATCCCGACCAGAGGGACGCCAGTCTCAGAGCTGGGACAGCCAGGTACACAGAGCCACACTGCCTATCACATGCCACAGGCTAGGCCAGCCGAGCTCTTGGCTTCTTGGTTTTGCCTTCTGGTCCCCGCTGTGGCCCTCCCAGCCCAGTACCTCACCTATCTGACTTCTCCTCCACAGGCCCTGTGTCTTCTCAGGTGACCACGCCGGCCTCAGGACATGCACGGGCACAGCCGCAACGGGCAGGCCCACGTGCCCCGGCGGAAACGCCGCAACCGCTTTGTGAAGAAAAACGGCCAGTGCAACGTGTACTTCGCCAACCTGAGCAACAAGTCCCAGCGCTACATGGCGGACATCTTCACCACGTGCGTGGACACACGCTGGCGCTACATGCTCATGATCTTCTCCGCGGCCTTCCTTGTCTCCTGGCTCTTCTTCGGCCTCCTCTTCTGGTGCATTGCATTCTTCCATGGTGACCTGGAGGCCAGCGCGGCAGTCCCGGCCCCTGGGGGTCCGACGGGCAATGGCGGGGCGACCCCGGTGGCCCCCAAGCCGTGCATCATGCACGTGAACGGCTTCCTGGGCGCCTTCCTCTTCTCCGTGGAGACGCAGACGACCATCGGCTACGGCTTCCGCTGCGTGACGGAGGAGTGCCCGCTGGCGGTCATCGCCGTGGTGGTGCAGTCCATCGTGGGCTGCGTCATCGACTCCTTCATGATCGGCACCATCATGGCCAAGATGGCGCGGCCCAAGAAGCGCGCACAGACGCTGCTGTTCAGCCACCACGCGGTCATCTCGGTGCGCGACGGCAAGCTCTGCCTCATGTGGCGCGTGGGCAACCTGCGCAAGAGCCACATCGTGGAGGCCCACGTGCGCGCGCAGCTCATTAAGCCTTACATGACCCAGGAGGGCGAGTACCTCCCGCTGGACCAGCGGGACCTCAACGTGGGCTACGACATCGGCCTGGACCGCATCTTCCTGGTGTCGCCCATCATCATCGTCCACGAGATCGACGAGGACAGCCCTCTCTATGGCATGGGCAAGGAGGAGCTGGAGTCAGAGGACTTCGAGATCGTGGTCATCTTGGAGGGCATGGTGGAGGCCACAGCCATGACCACCCAGGCACGCAGCTCCTACCTGGCCAGCGAGATTCTGTGGGGCCACCGCTTCGAGCCCGTGGTCTTCGAGGAGAAGAGCCACTACAAGGTGGACTACTCGCGCTTCCACAAGACCTACGAGGTGGCCGGCACGCCCTGCTGCTCCGCCCGGGAGCTGCAGGAGAGCAAGATCACCGTGCTGCCTGCCCCGCCCCCTCCGCCCAGTGCCTTTTGCTACGAGAACGAGCTGGCCCTCATGAGCCAGGAGGAGGAGGAGATGGAGGAGGAGGCAGCCGCTGCGGCTGCTGTGGCTGCCGGCCTGGGCCTGGAGGCGGGCTCCAAGGAGGAGGCAGGCATCATCAGGATGCTGGAGTTTGGCAGCCACCTGGATCTGGAGCGCATGCAGGCCACCCTCCCGCTGGACAACATCTCTTACCGCAGGGAGTCTGCCATCTGACCTCCAGGCCCCGCCCGCCTCACCTCCTGCTGTCCGAGCCCCTGACGAGTGGGTGGGGAGCCAGGACGCCTCTCCCACACTCATGAGAGAGCTGACCCAGCTCTTTGGACCCCCTGGGGGAAGTGGGGTCCAACACTCAGAACTCAGGCCTGGGGAGGGCCCAGGGGACTCGGCCCAAGCTCCCAGCCCCTACCCGCCAGCGGCTGTGGACCTGGACCTTCCACCCTTTCCCCACTGACCCAGCAAGGACGCGGCCCGCCCCTGTGCCCTTCAAACTTGGGGAAGGCGGCTGGACTGCTGAGGAGTGGGCATCTTGGGGTTCTGGGAGGGCAGGGGGTGGGGCCGGGAGGGGGGAGGGGCGCGTTTCTCTTGCATGACTACAGCCTTGTGCTCTCCTGACTTTCTTTTGTAAATACCTACAAATGGAGTGAGCTAGAGACGCCAGATCCACCTCCGCCCGTTTTTACCTGCAGGACCAAGGGAGGGTGTCGTCTATCTCCGCCCCCCCACCGTCATGCCCAGACCCTTCCCTGCCCGGCTGGCTGTCCCCAGAGCCCCTTCAAAGCCAAAGTGTGGACCCTGGATGGTGTCGGGTTTGGGTGCAGAGGCGGAGCCCTGAGAGGCGGGCTGAGGACTTAACCCCCCTCCCTCCCTGAGGTCCTCTGGGTCCTCCTGGCCCAGCTCAGACTGATAATGGAGTTTGTAACTATCTATTTTTAATAAAGTATATGGTCCAATGGCCTGAGCTGGCTGAGAGGGAGGATTGGTAGGAGAGGGAGAGAGCACATGTGCACAGGATTTTGTGTGTGTGTGTGTGTGTCTGTCTGTCTGTCTGTCTGGCTACCCAGACTCTGGCCCTACAGGAGCCATGTTGCCCACCATTGTCCTCCCAGGGTCACTGGAGGGGTCCCGAGTGGGCAGCCGAGAGCCTGGGCCTGAGTCCAAGCTTTGTGAGGTGGAACGGGCTCCCTGGCTTGCACACTCACACCCATGTACACACACAAGTGCATGCACACATGCTTGTGATCAGGCTGTCTGCAGGCCACGGTGGCAGGAAGGGTTCCAGGAGCCCGCAGGAAGCTTGGTTAGTGCAGGTTTTGTCTTTTCCTCACTGAGGGGCCCTCCAGAACAATCAACTCCCAGAAAACTCAGGTCCCTATGGTTCACCCTCCCTCAAGGTGCTACTGGTGGGCTCCCCACCCAGCTGCCCTATGTGTGCTCCCACAGCTGCACCCAGCGCCAGGCTAGCGGAGGAAGCGCCAAGGGGACCTACACATCACCCAGGCTGTGCCTCTCTCCAGGGGACCACCCCTCCTCCGCGGGTTGGCATCAGATCCTTTCACAGCATCTCAGGGCAACCACCTAAGAGTGGAAGCGGAAGCCACTAGGTCTCCCCAGAGCCTAGGCTTGAACTTGTAGAATGTCACTTCCAGGGCTTGGTGTTAGCCATCCAGGTCACCTAGCCAACTGAGGTGCACAGGTCTAGAAGTGAGACTCCACCTCTTGGGGAAGAAGGCAAGTCACATGTGCCGAAGGAAGGAAGGGAGGCCATGCTAGGCAACCTCGATCAAGCCCCTCGAGAGTCCACAGCTGCCTGCAGCTCTCCTCTGCTCCACCACCAGCTGTGTCCATGGTACTCGGGTTACAGGAAAGCAGGGGGCGTCCTCCTTGGTCCTGGGGATCCTCTGTGCCAAGGTGCCAGCTACCTCAGGGTTCGCAGGGAGCCAGCTGCTGGGCTCACCCACTGTTGCAGGGCTGTGAGTGGGCAGCCCTGGGAATGGACACCTTCCGTCAGCCCTGAAGAAAACCACAAAGCATCCACATGCTTTAACAGCGTAACAAGGGAGCCCAAGGCCTCTTCGGATGCTGGGAGAGGCTTCCTTGGACTTGGAGTGACACCCTTCACATTCTTCAGTTTTCTTCCAGCCCTGGGAACCCTGTCTCCTCCTCTCCAGCCTGCTTCATTCCCTAGTACCTTGCACAGCAAAGAGTGACTGAGGGTACCTAAGGGCCCCACCTGGGGCTGGGATTCGTCTCAGGAGATGCACAGCTGTCCCCTGAGGTGAGGCCAGACTGCAGGATGGACAGGGACACACAGCGGGCTCTGCCAGGAGCAGCAACCAGGGACAGCTTAGGGTCTCTCTGTCCCAAACATCTTCTGCCACCAGCTTGCCGCTTGCTCAGACACCTCAGGCAATTGTTCCTCTAAGGTGGCCTGTCTGTCTGGTCATAGACAAGGTGACCTTAAAGCCAGGACTTTCTGGCCAGAGTTGGCAAAGGGGAGAGGCAGTGTAGTCCAGGATGGGGGTGCAGGTGACAGAGTGAGTGGGAAAGAGACAGAGATAGAGACAGAGACAAAGAGACAGACAGAGACAGAGACACAAAGAGAGACAGACAGACAGAGACACACACACAGAGACTGACAGACAGAGATAGAAAGGCGGAGAGACAGAGACAGAGGCTGCAGGAGGCTGGGGGCGGGGCTCAGCTCCTGCAAACTTGCACGGCTCCCTGGAGGCTTCAGCTCCGCCCTGCTGACTCACCTTCCTCTCCCACCTGTCACCGCCTCCCACCTGCCTCCCCCCTCTGCTCCGCGCTCAGCTCAGCGCAGCTTCTTCACCCTCTCTAGGAGCTTCTCCTGGTGGCCCGATGGCTGATGGCTGCCTCTGGGGGCGGCAGGAGTTCAGGCCCTGGCTCCTGTGGTGCACATGGGCATACTGGCCTTGCAAAGCCTGGAGATACGGGTAGCTCTGCTGCTCCTCCTCCTCGCCAGCCCAGCCAAACGGGTGGGCTGCTGGGGAGCAGGAAGGGAAGAGAGGGGACCCAGGACCTTCATTCTGCCCTCTCCAGGCTGCCATCCAGGGTCCTTGTCCTACTGGCCCAGGGCTAGCTATGTACTTCAAGGAGTGGCCAGCTGGATGAGAACGTGGGTCTTTTCTCCAAATCAGGAAGACACTAGAAACCATCAAAGTCACTAAAATATAAAACATTTCCCTTTCTTACAATTTCCGCCTCCGCTCCGGCACACGCGCAGTTGCTGACGTTCACTTACAGAGCACAAATTCCAAGAGAAAACGAAGAAGTTCGAGACAGCGGGCTGTGAGGGTGTGCACCTAGGCGCCCCACACCTCCAGGGCTGAGGCAGCTGGGGCAGCCTAGAGAGCCGGCCTGGGACTCTGCTCCTCCTGTCTCTGCAAAGATTCCAGAAGGTCTTGGGGACAGGGTAGGGCAGGACAAACAGGCACTTGGCAAAATCTGCTGGGTCTCTCCCGGCCCGGGCCCCACATACCTGTAATACCAGGCCACCCTCTGTCCATTTACTGCCTGTTTCCCTCAGCCAGGGTCCTGGGGTGTTACTGGACGTGAGCCCAACCCCCTTAGGTCTGCTCTCTGCCCGGAAGTGAACCTCAAAGGTCCCAAAGAGCTTCCCATTCACCCCACAAGGGACTCTGCCCTGGGGAGGTAAATTGCTAGGGCAGCAGCCCAGGCTCCTCTCTCCCCGTCACTGCCATGGCTGTCCACTGCGGATGCGGGTGCCATGGCAACAGGACAGGTAGGCTAGGCCCCTGCAGGAGAGAGGGAGGTAGCCAGCAGGTCTCTCCATGGGAGGAAGGTCAAAGGCACCTCACAGAGCCAGGACCCTGGCCCCTGGTGTCACCACCAAGGCCCCTTCTCCCATGGCCCCCATGAGTCCCAAGGTCAGCTCCTACCCCCTCCGCCTCCTTGCCCTGACCCAGGCCTGTCCTCCCTCCCCCTCCCTCTGCTCAACATCTGGAGGAGGGGACAGAGACAGAGATGCTGACAGAGAAGGAGAGGAAAATGGGGACAGAGTGGAGAGCTGTGGAGCAGCGCGTGAAGGCACAGAACAGAACTGAGGCCAGGACAGGGCTCTCCTTGGGGAAAAGAGTGGAGCTGTGGCACTGCCTACCCCAGAGCACTATGGGAATTTGGGCTCCTGCTGAGGCCTGGCTCGAGCTGGAGCTGGAAGCCACTAAAACCAACTTTCGATTAAAAAAAAAAAAAAAAAAAAAACTAGCCAGAGGAGACCAAGAAGATGGAGACAGCTCCTCTCTTGCTCCTCATATGTGGAAGGCAACAGACCTGTGGCCTACTTGGCCCAGCAGTTCTGTGGCTGACCCTGTCCCCCTTTCCTGAAAGGTGGAGGTGTGGCTGGTGCCCCGAGTGTCCTCACCCCTCTTATGGGGGTGGCTGTTGGACATATTACATGGGGTGTCCCCTCCTGGTGTAGTGATCAGAACAACCTCACTCACTCCTCCTCAGAGGGGCCCAGCCCAGAGGGGCTGTTTTTAAAATTTCCCTGTGGTCCCAGGGTCACCATGGTCTTGAGGCTGCACCACAGTGCCACCCCATGGCGACCTGGGGGGCTGCCGGCTGCCCATTGTACAGGCATGCAGATGGAGGCTTTGAGGGTGCAACCCCGCCCCCGTGGTACTGAGGTGTGAACCCAGCTACTGAGCTAAATCCTCATGCCTTTTTTAAATGGTGGGGCAGAGTCTTGCTAACTCTGTAAGTCGCCTAGGCTAGGCTTGGGCTTGCTATCCTCCTGCCTCAGCCTCCCAGGGTGCTGTGAGCGCAGGTGCCATGCCTCTTGCCAGGCCCTGAGAGAGCTTTCGAGGTCAAACAGTGAAGAAGAGATGGAAGGGCGTCAGAGCGGAGCTGGAGGTGGGGCTTGAAGCTGGGATTGGCTCCTGACTGTGCCTTTGTCCTGGAGTTTTGTTTGGGACGCAGTCCCATTTTGTCTTTTGAAATACCATTCCTGGGGCTGGGGAGATAGCTCCATGGCACAAGTGCCTGCCTGGCAAGTGCAAGGTGGTGAGTTCGAACCCTGGTCCCACCAAAAAAAGAAAAAACAAACAAACAAAAAAAACCCTTTTTTTAGCTAGGCGTGGTGGCTCACGCCTGTAATCCCAGCACTCGGGAGGCTGAGGCAGGAGGATCCGTGCGAGTTCGAGATCAGCCTGGGCTACAAAAGTGAGCTCAAGGCCAGCCTGAACTGCATAGCGAGACCCTGTCTCAAAAACACACACACACACACACACACACACACACACACACACATACACACACACACACACACACACACACAAAGAAAAGAAATATCATTCCTACAAATGTGTATGGACCATTTCTGCAACCCACGTGTTCGTGTAGAACACTGCTGGACTTGACTGGTAATGGGTTGGTCCTGGACCCCCTCTGGGCTGCCCACATCTTGATGGGGATGTGGCTACAATCTGGAGTTAAGACCTCTCCTCTGGCCAGGCATAATCCCAACAATCAGGGGGCCGAGGCAGGAAAACTGCTGAGTTCAAGGCCAGACTATATGCATTCCACAGTGAGACCCTGCCTTCCCACCAAAAATAGGCTGGCTGACAGATGCGTGGGGATTCTTTTTCTTTTCTTTCTTTTGACAGTCTCCCTACATAGCCAGGCTGGCCTCAAACTCCTGGTGATCCTTCCCCGTCAGCCTCTCCAGTGCTGGGATTACAGATGTGTGCCACCTCACCTGGTTTATACTATAGTGTTCTGCACTTTTGCATATGCTTAAGAGGTTTCATAATAAAAGTACTTTTTCAAAATATATACTCTTATATTGTATATATTTTTCACCAAACAAGTTTCCTTTCAGATTTCTTTCTTTCTTTCTTTTTTCTTTGTCTTTTTGAGAAAGGGTCTCACTATGTAGTTCAGGCTGGCCTTGAGCTCACTTTTGTAGCCCAGGCTGGTCTCGAACTTGCACTGATCCTCCTGCCTCAGCCTCCCAAGTACTGGGATTATAGGCCTGCACCACCATGCCTGGCTCCTTTGGGATTTCTCACACATGTATGTAACATATTTTGACCCTGTCTCTTCCCTCTTGCCTTCCCTCTCTCCACACCGGTAAGACAAATATTTTTGAAATGAGAAGCTGAGTCACCTCTCACTGAAGCCAACAAGTAACCTGGAATGATCTGGAATGATCTGACAAATGAGGCTGCAAGGCAAAAGCATTATTAGCAACAAAGTAAGCATATGGAGTTCCCGGAAGGCATAACCATTCCAAACTCACAGACACCTAATAACATTACCTCAAAATGTATAAAGCAAAACAAGAAGTTAAGAAGCCCACTGTCATACTTAAGAGACTTTATTATAGCCTCACGGTGACTGACACAGCTAGGGGATGAAAGGGTCTTTAAGGATATGGACAAGGTCAACAGAACAGAGTCTCAATACTTTTAGTAATCAAGGGAATGCAAATTAGGGCCATAATGAGGAGGGATTCTACTCCAACAAGTCTGGCCAATTCTGAAGCTGGAGGTTCCAGATTTGGTAAGGATGTGGAACCTTACCAAGGACGGAGTTCTCATGCACTTTGGAGGGAATTGGCTCCCATGAAAGAAAAGAAAGTCAGACATGTTGCACACATGAAAATTTAGCAATTTGCATCCTAACTTATTATTCAGGGGTATCTAAATGTGACTGATCCATAAAGAAAATTAAGAGGAGGGGTGCTGTGGGAGGCACAGAGATGTGATCCCAAGGCGTTGGCAATTTGTATGGATGCTGAGCACAGGGTGTCCTATTGTTTTGCTTCAAAGTTCATATCTCTACATATACCTGTGTAATCCCACCACGCGGGAGGCAGAGGCAGGAAAATCACCCCAAGTAGCATGCAGCCTGAGCTACATAGTTCAAGGCCATGCTAAACTGCATAGCGAGATGAGTCAACTGAATAAATAAATAAATTTAAATCTTTCATATGCATATCTTAACAGCTTCCATTGCGTAGTGGTTATCATGTTTGCCTGACACATGTATATCTTATTTGTACATATCACATCTATGTCTAAATGCAAAAAGGTGTGGAAGGAAACTATTCCTGGTGACCATTCCTAAAAAGAAGACGAGAAGACCAGGGTGAAAAAGAAAAAAGAAAAACCTCTTATTTTTTCAGATACTTCTGGATTGTTGGGTTTCTGTGTGTGTGTGTATGTGTGTGTGTGTGTGTGTGTGTGTGCTGAGGAAAGAACTTAAGGGTACTCTATCATTGAGCTACCTCCCCAGCCCTAATCATATTTATTTGTTTTGGGGTTTATTTTGAAATGGGGTCTTGCTATGTAGTCCAGGCTGGCTTTAAACTCATGGCGATCCTTCTGCTTCAATCTCCAAATTCTGGGATTACAAGTATGTGCCACCATATTATTATTATTGTCGTTGTTGCTGCTGCAGCTGCTGCTGTTGTCTTTTTGAGACAGGGCCTCACTATGCAGTTCAGGCTGGCCTTGAACTCACTTTGTGGCCCAGGCTGGTATCATATTTGCAAGGATTCTCCTGCCTCAGCCTTCTGAAAGCTGGGGTTACAGTCCTGTACTACCACACCTGGTTGGACTGTTTGTCATAAGTTATATGACTTGGGTAATTTTAAAGACCTAATGAAGCAAGCAAAGCAAAATAAAACCCAAATAACACTGACTTGAGATGCATGGAAACGACAGAGATAGTTCAGGAGCAGGCAGCTGGCTAGATGGGGGCAGCCACTCTCCTGGGAGCCTGGTGACCTCCCTGAGGCTCCTCTCTGGGGTGAGGTCTGAGGAGTCCCCAGGTACCTACTAGGACAAGGTAGGCAGGCATGGTGCATGGGGAAAAGGACCCATGTGCCCAGGCCTTGGGGATCTGGGGGTATGGGAGACCAGGTAAAGGGACCAGAGTTTGCTTGGGGATGGACAGTGGCCAGGAGGGGTCTGCTGGGACCACACAGGTGGGAATCTTGGGGGAAGGGTAGGGGGAATTTTGCTCAGGATTCTGCAAAAGAGAAGCCAAGGGTTAGTACAGCCTTTATAGAGAACTAAAGGAGTCATGCAAATATATGCAAAAATAATGCAAATGAGTCTAGCTGCTTGGCCACTGGGAAGAGGACCCAGCTGGTGATTTTGTTCCCCAAGTGTGGTCGTGGTCCAGGGCCACCTGCGTGTGAGAGTCACCTGGGAGCTCATCCTGGGCCCTGCCACCCTCAGAGCAGCTGTTTCTATCCTCTCGGTTCCTGTTTAGGGAGTGCCCAGGTGATTATTTACTTCCACATTCGTTTATTGGACACGCACGTGGGCACGCATTGCAATTATAGCGCACGAGGGCCACACACATCAGAATGCGAGTGTAAACAGGCAGACAGGAAGCGAGTCAGGAGCAAGTCGCCCTCCTCCACAGCCTTCTGCCCAGGCGGAGGTTCCGGATCCCAAGTGCCCACCCTGCCAGCCAGCTCTACCCCTCCAACACTGGGCTTGCAGACCCAGGCATCTTAGTCTTGACACCATATCCTTTGCCCCACCCCCACCCCAGCTGTCAGTCCTTGTCTTTTTTTCCCTGCACTCAGACTTCACTAGGAGCCTGCTGAATGCCAGGACTATGCCAGGCACAAGGGAGCCCGACCTCCTCAGCCACGCATTTGTAGAGGACAGAGCTGCCTGGTGGTTAGAGCCATGCTGTGCAGCTCAGCCAGCACCCTCTGTTGCCCCAATATCTGTGTTAGGGACTGGTGGTGCCTGCTCTGGAAATCTCACCCAGGAATAGGGGCTGATCAGGAATTTCACTTGTAAGTGCCAGTTACTGACCAGGTTACTGGCATATCCCAGCAGTCATTGCAAAGGTTGTGGGTTCTACCGCCACTACTGCAATCAATTAATCATTCCATCCATCCATCAATCAATCAGTGTTAAATACATACATACTTGTTTCCTTCATCCTCTGATAAACTAACCAGGCACCTGCCTCTGCTTTTCTGGCTTTGAAAGCAAATTGATCCTCCCAACCCTATTGCTAGGGTGCAGCTCTATCACAGCACAGCAGCCTGCAGTGTACAAGGCCTGGGTTCAAGCCAGGCTCTGCAAGAAAATAAATACAGCCCCAAATGATGGCACAAACCCTTAATCCCAGCACTGGGGAGGCAGAGGCAGGAGGATCACTGGGAGTTTGAGGCTACCCTGGGCTACTAGTACCTCCTATGGCCTATTAGTGCCCTTGAACTAGTAGGGCACCCTGAAATGTTTTTTTTAAGACCCTGCCTTCAAAACAAGACAAAACAAATAATAAACAGCATCAGAATGAATGGTTACACCGCTTGTGCTGAGGCGGAGCGTTCAAACGCCAGTTTCTGGCTGAGAATGAGGCCAAGGGTGGTGAGGGACCTGCTGGAAACCCATAGCACTCGCCCTGGCCCAGGCTGCCATGGAAGAGCACCCCCATATGTCATGAGCACCTGCCGAAAGCGAGCCAGGCTTCACGTTGGCAGGTGGAGAGAACAGCAATCTACTGGGCTCCGGCCCCAGCGCCCGGGATCTGCGCGCAGGGTCCTGCAGTCCCAGAAATAGCCACACGGGGTCAGCAGGCGAGCGCGCCCGAATGCCAGGACCCGCGCAGCTGGAAGGAGCTTGAAGGCCGCCGGGACCCAGCCAGACAGCTTTCCCAAGGGCTCCTCTCCAGGGAGCCTCAGTTTCTGTATCTGTCACAGGGAAGCAGGGCGAAGGAGCAGAGCTCCCAAGGCAAGGAGGACTGCAGGCCAGAGGCGGGCCCGGGACACCTGTCTGTGTGCTCCCATAGTGAGCTGGTGCTCCGCTCGCAGAGGAGGTGCAGCTGTGGCCTCTGTCGGGCTGTTTCCCTCCTGGAGGATGGTGGAGACACAAGTTCCTGTGCCGCAGTTTCCGCAGCCCTCCCATTCACAGCACAAAAAGAGCAATGGGCCAGGCCGGGTGGTTCACACCTGTCATTCCAGCGCTTGGAAGGCTGAGAGGCTGGAGGATCGCCATGAATTCAAAGCCAACCTGAGCTGCACAGTGCGTCCACATCCACCCTGGAACACGTAGCAACACCCTGCCTCAAAATGAAAGAAGGAAGGGGTCAGGCAGGGCCACTGGGGCCAACGTGGAGGACCACCCAGGGCAGAGGACTGGAGCCAGTGCGCCAGGCTTAGTGCCTCAGTCCTCACTCACGGCCATGCATTCCCGCCAGGCTGTGTCCTGGCAGAAGTGGGTGCTGCCCAGGCAGAGGCTGGCATGAGGCCGGAAGCCCGAGATTCCTCCTGCCTACATCAGCATCTTCATCCACCACCACCGCCATCATCATCACCATCTTGGGCTTCACAGGAATTCCAAGAATTTCCTGCCTGGGCCCTGCTCACCCCAGAGGCTTGGGCTGGGGCAGGAGTGGGCAAGGCCCAGCGCTGCTGCTCGGGGCCTCACTCCCTGGGGTAGTGCTGAGAGCCACAGGCAGTCTGTGTGGCCCCCCATGTGTGGGATCCCCCTGGGGGCCAAAGCCCACAGTGAGTCAGAATAGAAGTTGGCTGCTGGAATGGCCAGAGAGTTGGTGGTTTTGGTTTTGGGTTTTTTCCAGCCCTTTTTATTTTTATTTTATTTTATTTATTTTTGTCTTTTTGAGACATGGCCTCGCTATGCAGTTCAGGCTGGCCTTGAGCTCACTTTTGTAGCCCAGGCTGCTCTTGAACTCACATTGATCTTCCCGCCTCAGCCTCCGAAGTGCTGGGATTTCAGGTATGTGCCACCACACCCAGCCTTCTCTAGGCCTTTTTAGTTTTTATTTTGAGACAGAGTCTCACTCACTAAGTTACCCAGGTTGGTCTTGAATCTGAGATCTTCCCATCTCAGCCTCCTGAGTAGCTGGGTCACAGTTGGGTGCCACTGAGCCAGGACACTCAGTGGATGGCAGGGGTTCCATCCAGGGTGAGAGAGTTTCACAGACAGGTGACATCAAGGGCTGAACTCGAGTGTGGATGTCCCCAATGTGCCTGCACCCCCCCCCCAAGTGGTGACGATGGTAAATCTCAAGTGATCCCTACTTGATCACTATTTCAGAACATTTCCATTTTTTAAAATTTATTTTTATTTTTGGTGGTACCAGGACCTTGCACTTGCCAAGCAAGCACTTATTCCACTGAGCTATCTCCCTGGCCAACATTTCCATTTGAGCATTTGAAAAGGGAAGAGCAAGCTCAACACCAGAGGCTGGGGCAGGAGGCTTGCCCGGCGTTCCTGGCCAGCCTTGCGCACCTAGCCAGACCCGGCCTCAAAAACCAAACAAAAAATAAAGGAATCTCCAGTGCCAGTGCACACTAAGGCCAGCCTGAGTCGGGGGTTGGGCTTCCTGCTGTGCCCCACATTTGCTGTGTGGCCTCAGGTGCAGCATAGACTAGGTTGGAGGGAATAACCGGGTGTGGCCTGGAGGCGGGGCCCAGGAGGTGATGGGGCCAGGTCACTGTCCCCATAGCAGAGCTGAAAGCGCCTCACTCATTGCCCCCACGGGCACCTGGCCCTCTGGATGCTAGGGAGGGGCCAGGCACTGTCATCACGCCTGTCACTGCTGTCACCCCACCTCTCAGCACCCAGGGTTTCAAGGAATCCCTTGGGAAGGTGCCCTGGGGCCAAGCTGGCTCTGGACAGGTAAGCTGGACGGAAGAGCTCTGCTGACTCTGTGCTCTGTGCCTGCTGAGCACGCGTCCCCAGGGGCTGGGTCCTTGCCACTTCCTCCTCCCCCGTGTGGTGCCTCTCACCTCCCGGGATTGCGGGCTCCTCCACCCTGCCCAGCGCCCAGCCTGGGTCCCTCCCTTTCTGTGCACTATCTACATGGCCTTGGCCTACGTGACCCTCTCTCAGTAAACGGGGAAGGGTCCCCCTTGTTCCAATACCCTGAGGACCGAGAGAAGCTGAGGTTCCAGGCCCTGCACAGACTCCATAGTCACTGCCAGCCTGGCCCGTACCCCTGCTGGGGCCGAGACCTCTGCCAGGCTCTTAGGACTCAGGTGACCCCGTCTCTGAGGATATGGCAACCTCACAGAGTTTGGAGGCACCCTAGTTTTCTGCTGGTGAGGAAGAGTGGGGGCTCCATCTGACCCCAGTATCCCTGGAAAGATACAGAAAACTTCAGAGGAGAAATGGCTAGGATTCAGTCAGAAACATGGCTGCATTCTCTCCAATGTGGAGGGCAAAGTGTGTCCCTCACCCTGGCCGTCCCTCCCATGGCGCCTTTTTCAGTCAGCCTTGCCTTCCCTTTTCTGCCTAATAAATTTTAATTTAGGCAAACAATGGCCCTTTTGGTCAAACCACCAGTTTGGAGCAGAAAAGGTGGTGCCAGTGAAGTGAGAAATCTGCTGGCAGGGCCCCTGCCAGGCAGTGGGTGGAAGCCACAGCCTGGTGCCTACTGCGCTGAGGCTTGGGAGCCCCAGATGCCATCTTCTCCTCTGAGCCTCAGTTTCCTTATCTGAAAAATGGGGAGGCAGCAATGAGGCTTCATCCAGGAAAGCAGCTAATGCGGGCTACCGACAGCCCTTGTTGCCCTTGCCCTCCTGTTCTCCTGTCATCCTGTCCTCCTCTGCCACCATGCCTGGCCTTGTTTCTCTTTTTGAAACAGTGTCTCACAATGTAGTCAGGGCTGGCCTTGAACACATAGGGGATCCTCCTGCCTCAGCCTCCCAGTGCCAGGATCACAGAGTGCGCCACCACACCCACCTGGACCCACTACTCTTCCCATCCTTGTGCTGAGCCCGTTGCCACTCTGCCATCACTGAGTGCCCAGAAGTTGGGCACTGATTTAGCTTATTGGATAGGGCCCTGTCACCACCCTCTTGGTCCCCTGTCACTGTCCACACAGAGGACACACTGTGGCACTTGGAGAATTTGGGGAAAAGTTGAAATTAGGAGCCAAAAACAACATGCTGTTGTCCTTGGGACAGACATGGCATGGTCCACCTGGGGTCTGCACCTGCTTCAGACCTAATTAAGTATTGTATTAAGAGCCAGACATAGTGTTGCATACCTGTGACCCTGGCATTCTGAGAAGCTGAGGCAGAACTGTAAATTTGGGTCCAGCCTGGGCAATGTATTTTAATGGATGAGAGGAGGATGGGCCAGGAATGAGACACACACCTGGGATCCCAGCACTCAGGAGGCTGAGGCAGGAGGATCACCATGAGTTTGAGGCCATATATCACCAGCCTGCCTTCAGACCCCTCCTCCAGTGCGCTGGGTGCCTCCCTCTGTGATGTCAACTTTGCAAGCATGCTAAGCAAAAAAGCCCAGCTGATTCCTCCTGCCATTGCCCCGGGAAGACAGAGGAGGGGCTGGGGTGAGGAGTGGAGCCTGTGGCTGCACCCCAATCATGCCTCATGCCTACTCAGATGGAGACCCATCCCCTGCCATGGTGAACTCCTATACATACATGGAAACCTAGAACAGTGCCATCTCCTCCGGGTAGATGTTCATCGCTCCCGTGTCCTCTGAGAGCTCTGAGGGCCTTGTCTCTGTCCATTTCTACCAAAGGAAGAGCTGTGTCTTTCTGTTTTCCTGCCCCACATAACTTCCTGATGTCAACCACCAACTGAGATAGGGTCTCGCTGCATATTGCATGCTGCCCTTAAATTCATGATTAGCCTGGGCTGGCCTCAAACTCACACTGATCCTCCTGCCTCAGCCTTCCCAGTAGCTGGAACTTTTTAAGACACATGCCATCACAAGCAGCAAATGAGGGAAATGAAGCATGTGTTGGTGATCAAGGAATCTAACAAGAGAAACAGCGGTACTCAAGTCAGGCCTGTTGGTACGCACTTAGGGAGGCCAAGGCAGGAAGATGAAAAGTTCAAGCTCATCCTAGACAACTCAGAGACTTAGTGAGATGCTGTCTCAAGATAAGAAATGGAAATACACTGGAGCTAGAGCTCAGAGCAAAACTGCTAGGTTTAATCCCCAGTAACACACACAAAACAAAGAAATAAACCAAGCATGGTGGCACACACTTGCAAACCAGAGATTGAACTCAGGCCCTTGTGCTTGCCAAGCAAGCGCTTATGCTACTGAGCTATCTCCCTAGCCCCTATGGTGCACACCTGTAATCCCAGCATTCAGAAGGCTGAGGCAGGAGCATCATTCTAGTGATGCACACCTGTAATCCCAGCATTCAGAAGGCTGGACGTTCTAGTCCAGCCTGGGCAACACAGTGAGTTCAAGGCCAACCTGAACTGCATAGGGAGACCCTGTCTTAAAAAGACAAAAATAAAATTTAAAAAAAAAGAATAAAGATGCTTCATAAAAGTGAAATAGCTCATCAGACACTGAAAAGGGGGGAAGAGGAGAGCCCAGAAGGCCTGAGAGGGCTGCCACCCAGAGTGTCACAGCACAGTTTTTCCAGGCCCTTCCTTGTATGCTCTATGTTTTGCTTTTAAGTACAACCATAATCCTGCTGTCATTACCTATTTACATTCTGCTTTGATTCTCTTCATATTATAACAGATTTCCTCCTATTATAGGCTGCTTGTAAACATGCTTTTAGCACTTGCATAATATTCCATTGTCCATGCTATGAACCAGTTCCCCTTTGTTAGACACTGAGACGCCATCCAATTTTCACCTTGGTTTTTTTCTTCTCTTTCTATAATACTGGGGATTGACCTGAGGGAGTGCTGAGCTACAGTCCCAGCCCTCTTTAAAATATTTCATTGTAACTATTTATTTGGTGGTATTGGGGATGGAGCCCACAGCTACACACATGCTAGGAGACTGCTCTACCACTAAACTACATTCCTAGCACTTAAAAAAAATTCCTTTCTTTGTTTTTCTTTCTTTCTTTTTTTTTTCTTTTTGTCTTTTTGAGACAGGGTCTTGCAATGCAGTTCAGGCTGGCCTTGAGCTGACTTTTGTAGCCCAGGCTGGTCTCGAACTCGCACCAATCCTCCTGCCTCAGCCTCCCAAGTGCTGGGACTACAGGCATGTGCCACCATGCCCAGCTTATTTTTTGTATTTTAGGGAAGGATCTACAGGGTGTTCAGGGTCTCACTGCTAGATCAAACTTGTACTGATCTGCCTGTTTACAGCCTCCTAAGAGCTGGGATTACAGGTGCTCACCACCACTCCCAGTCACAATTGCTTCTCAGTGTACCTGGGGATTGAACTCCCAGCTCCTGAAACTGTTCATAGGGGCTTTAATCCACTGAGCTACCTGGCAAACCCTTCTTCTAGTTTTCAAGACAAGGTCTTCTCTAGTGTAGGCTTGAGCCCACTAGGTAGCCCAGACTGGCCTGCAATTCCAAGCAATCTCCCTTGGGGCCCAGGGTGTACCTCAGCAGCACACATACGGGCCTGGCAAGCCCAAGGTCCTGAGTTGGACGCCCAGTACTTAAAAAAAAAAAAAGTTATCCTGTCTCAGCCTCAGACATTCACCACCATCTCCAACTTGCATGTTACTTTGAGATGGAGTCTTGCCAAGTGGCCTCAGACTCACTAGCCTGCTGAGACTCCACTTTGAACAACTATGAAGACCTCCTTGGTGAACCTGCACCCCAGGAGGCTTCCCTAGGATGGATTTCCAGGAGTGAGATTGCCAGTGCAGGACAAAAGCATTTTTCCAGCAAATGGAACCTTTCCAAAGATGGAGGTCTCTTATCTCTGTCGCTGGAGCCTTGCTGCAAAGAAATGTGCACACACAATCTCAGATAACACCAAGAAGGGGTAGCAACGAAGAGCAGAATGGCAGGTATCTATAATCCCAGCACTGTGGGAGGCTGAGGTAGAAAGGGCCTGAGTTTGAGCCCTGGCAAGAAAAACAAAACAAAAAAAAAAAAGGTAGCTGGGTGTGGTGGTGCATACCTATAATCCCAGCACTCAGGAGACTGAGGCAGGAGGATCCTCCTAAGAGATACATAGTGAGTCCTTTTCTCAAAACGAACAAACAGAACGGTCTAGGGCACAGAGACAGAGCACAAAGAGGGGGATGCGCTCTGGAATCTGAGGGCCCCTCTCCATGCCCCCACAAGATAACTCCAGAGCCCAGGGAATTGGAGCTGGAGCCTGAGTTCTGGATAATCGGAGGGTGGATAGGAAATCCAGGTCTGTCTAGGATTCACGCTCCGGAAGCGCAGATGGGGTCCATCCCACGCATGGCGTGCTCGCCGTGAGAGCGCGGTCGCCCTACCTCACCCTGCGAACACGAGAAACACGAATCTGCCTGGCCCGGAGGCGGGGGCGGGGCTAGGGGCGGGGCCCGGGCTGTCATGACGTCACGGTCCCGCCCCTCGGCGGCCGGGTCCCGGGCGCGCCACTTACCCGCGGCGTCCTGAACTGGAGCGACAGGTGTGCGCGTCTACGTCTCGGAAGAGGCGACCTCCCGGTGCCAGGTGAGCGGCAGCAACTGCGCGGTGGCAGCGGGGCCAGGGACGGTCTCGGGGCCCCGTCGGCTGAGCAGGGGGGAGGGGGGTCTGGGCGAAGGGACAGTGAGGGGGCGGAGCTGCCACCCGCGGGGCACCAGCAGCTCGCAGACTGTTCCCTGTTTCGGAGCTCTCGTTTGCCAAATCCCGCAAACTTCTGCATTGGAGGGGCTGCAAGGAGAGAAAACTGAAGGGGAGGCGGCAGCTTTCCGAAGGCTTCCACCACGAACGTATTGGGACTGTCTCTACACGGCGTCTTTCCTCTTTGGGAGAGAAGTGTGTGCTGGTTGGCTGTTTGGCAAATGGAAAAAAGTAGGAGAGAAATTCTCGAGGGTTTTAAGACACAAACAAAACCACTGCGGATATTTTGTCCATTTCCTTTGCATCTTTTTGCTTTCTCTGCATAATCAATTTAATATAATTTTTGAGGAGGGTGACTTTATTCACAGATGTTAATTTAATATAATGTCATCGTGCTGTGTTTACAGTTTTTGTGTTTTGCTTTCCCTCTCCCAACGTGGTCATAAGCATTTTCTCGTGGTGTGCTAGTCACCTGAGTATATGTAATCATCTTTAATGGCTACATCTTACATGTGAACGCTGAGCACCATTTGGAACCCTGGCGGGAAGGAACCAAGGGGTGTCCGTGAGGTGACTCCACCCCTAAGGGTCTGCCTAACCCTTTGCCACCTCACTTTCCATATCTGAGAAATGGACAGATAGGGCGACTTCCCCAGTGTCAGTAATTTCTGGGCCCTTACATAGGAGTGATCCTCTACTGAGCGTCAGGAAGAGGTTCATAGGGAGGGACTGTGGGGAACAGAAAGGGGCGGGGTGGTAGAATTTAATAATCAACTCATTGTACAGATAAACTACTAAGCATGGTGGTGCAGGCTTGTAATCCCAGTAGTCAGGAGGCTGAAGCAGGAGGATTGCTTCGAGTTCAAGGCTAGCCTGAACTGAATAGTGTTTTTTTGTTTGTTTTGTCTTTTTTTCCTTTCTTTTTATTATTATTTAAATTTAACAATGGTTATATTACATATTTTCATCATCAGATCAGTTTTTTTTAATTTTTAAAATTTTATTTATTTTTTTTCTTGTTTCAGAACCTTTGTTTGTTTAGTCACTCATTTTTATGGCCAGCTCAGCCCACCCTAAGCACAGGGCTGGCGCAGCATGTGGTACTGGGGATCGAACCGCGGTCCCTGAAGCCACCCAAGCTTTCCCAAGCAGGCGCTTTAGACCACTGAGCCATCCCGCCGGGTCCCATCAGATCAGTTTAGATTAATAGATATAGGTATATAAGATTGGTCAAACAATTAAACATTAACACTTTCAATAAACATTACTTTTGTTTTGTCTTTTTGAGACAGGGTCTTGCTATGCAGCTCAGCCTGGCCTTGAGTTCACTTTTGTAGTCCAGGCTGATCTTGAACTTGCATCCATACTCCTACCTTAGCCTCCCAAGTGCTGGGATTATAGCTGTGCACCACCACACCCAGCTCCTGAACTGCATAGTGAAACCTTGTCTAAGAAGGGGGGAAATAAATGATGAGGAAACTGAGGCTGAGAAGACAGTTTGTTCATGAGCCGCATGGGAAGCAGCCATAGACTCAAGGTTCCTAAATGTTACTGGAGTCTGGAGGTGCGACCCCGGCATGGGACAGTATTGGGAAGGTGAGTTTAGGTCCAGGTTGAGTCTGGGCTGCACCAGAAACTCTGAGGCTTATCAGGAAAGAACTCTCAGTTCTCCGGCTTCTGTTTCCTTGTGGGGGCTGTGGAGACAGTGATTCCGCATCTGCCTGCTTTGGGGCTGGCTGTGGACAGGTTGCCTGGCCATCTTTGTGCTCCAGGGTCCAGTTCCATCTCCTACTCTGAGCCCTTCACCTTGTTAACTCCCTGGCTGTCCTCAGAGGGGTCCTAGGTGCCCATCAGCTGACCCAGGAACCTGTGGCCACCCTGAGGTAGGGTAGGAGTGTACATTTCCCCCTCTGCCTGTTTCTGACCCTGGGACTTGGCTCTTCTGGGCTCCTCACTGGGATTTTCACACTCTGGCTTTCTTCCCCAGCACTGAAGAACAAGTCCAGGGTTTTCCCTCTTGGCTCCTTCCCAACTGTTGTTTTATTTTTATTTTGAGACAAGGTAACACTGAGTTTCTAAATTGCTGCCCAGGCTAGACTTGAATTTGTGATCCTTCTGCCTCAGCCCCCCCCTCCCCCAGAGTCTTGGGATTATAGGCAAATGCCCTCGGCTCAGCCTGAGATCTCTTTGAGAGGGTTCTGAGCCCTGGCGGAAATCTGAGCTCTGGATAGCATCCTGTGGATGGCCTCCAACAGCCCCAGGCTGTCCCTCCAGGACAATGACGGGGGCTTCTGGTCTTGCCAGGAATTGGGGTCGGGGATCTCTATGTTCTGAAGCATAGAGGTTGGGGAAGTTACCTTGCCAGGTGCAGAAAATTGGGGGTG
This sequence comes from Myocastor coypus, assembly GCA_004027025.1. NCBI lineage: Eukaryota > Metazoa > Chordata > Mammalia > Rodentia > Myocastoridae > Myocastor > Myocastor coypus. The sequence goes on along the minus strand of PVJA010002253.1, from coordinate 22,566 downwards.
GCTCACTGCATAGTCACAGACTTTAGTCACTCAGAGTGACAATTAGCCCCAGGGCAGAGTCATGGCCCTGCCATGCCTGCGTGGGCCCAGGAAATGATAGTCTCTGAAACATCTCTCGCTGAGCTGGTCAGGAGTTTGCTGGCCGATACTCACAAGGACGTCGGCTCCTAGGGTAATCCTTTGCTTTTGGTATCTTTTTTTTTTTTTTAATGTATCTGTTTATTTATTTGTATATGGTGTTGAGGTTCAGAGCTAGAGCCTCACACGCCCTGAGCAGCCCTGCCACGGAGCTCACCACTGCCTTTAGTGAGACGCCATAAAACACATAGATTGTGACCCCACTGAATGCAAAACTGAAGCACAGAGAGGCTGGCGAGTCACTTAGGTGGAGCCAATACCCAGCCCCAAACCATCTGAGGACCTCGCGTGCTCTGCCCCTGGCTGTGCAGCTCCTTTCACCCAAGATAGTATCCAGCCGGACACTCAGTGGGTTTGCAGAGGCACCGCCATGTTGTTACGTGCGCAGGGCATCAGGGCTTCTTGCTGTGTCTAGCTACTGTGATCCCTGCCTCAGCCCTGTGCATTCTGAGCTACAGTGACCTATCCCCCAGTCTGGGGCTCTCGAGCAGGTGAGGGCCTCGTGTCATCCCTGCACCCAGCCAGGCCTGGATCTGGATTAAGATCCAGAATGAGAGCTACAGCTGCCATTCACGGGTCGGGCTCTGGGCTGCAGGTTTTGTGTGTATCATTTAATCCACTTGAGGTGGGCTGGTGCCAGCCTCATTTGTGAAATGAGGAAACTAAGTGGGGCATGGTGATGCGCACCTGCAGTCCCAGCACTGAGGAGGCTGAGGCAGGAGAATCACTACAAGTTTGAGGCCTGCCTCTGCCACATAGTGAGTTCAAAACCAGCCTGAACTACAGTGGGTGAAACCTAGTCTCAAAAGGCAAAAAGAGGAAATGAGGAAAAAAAATGAGGAAACTGACTCAAGAACACCACACACAGACAAAAGTATTTAGAAGGTTAAGACCCAAAACTAGATACAAATACAAATAAAAAAAATTTTTTCCAAGGCAGAGTCTTCCTGTATAGTTCAGGCTGGCCTTGAACTCACTATGCAGCCCAGGCTGACTCTGGAACTTAAGTGGTCCTTCTGCCTCAGTGTCCTGAGTACTAAGATTACAATATGTACCACCTCAGATTCCAGCTTTTTACTCACCACCCCACCCTGGTTGCTCAGTTAGCCTGCTAGGGAAGATGTCTACTCTGGAAACAACTACCTATGGCTCAACAGGACCCCCTGGATACCTGAATCAGGAGTAGGCATGAGATGTTGCTGGGGCTCAGGGGACCCCAGCAGAGCCACAGAGGCCACAGGCAGGTCCAGTTTGACATGTACAGAAGCAGGGCAGGGTGGGCTCTGGCCTGGCTGGGAGAAGTAACTGGGGTCCTGCAGAACCTCGGAGACTGTGAGCTCAGGTTCCTAACGTCCCCATCCATTTTCTAGGTGTAAGGCAGGCAGGGACGATGTGCAGCCAGGGGCAGCTGTGGAGTCAGGGGAGGTTTGGTGGGCAGGGCCACTGTGGCACCTGGGGAAGCACTGCCCCCCCTCCTGCCCTGTCCTCCAGTACATGGTGCTAAGCTGCCTGGGATCACGGACCCTTCTGGCCTCAGCCCCAGCCTCCCTACCCACCTCAATCCTCCAGTATGTCTCTGTAGATGGCTCAGGAAAAGGTCTGGCTATGGAGAGCCTCTGGGCCTGTCTCAGAGCTGTGTCTGTGCAGCCTTCTATGTACAGGTTAGGAGGACAGAGCCAGCGCAGCCACACACACACATAATTCTCCTACTTAGGAGGCTGAGGTCAGAGGGCAGCCTATTTGAGAGCAGCCTATGGGAAGGCAGCTTAGGGTAAATAGTGAGACTTGAAGGCTGGAGATGCCTAGTACACTTGAGGCCCTGGACTCCATCCCTACACTCGGAGAGAAAGGGAATAAAGAAGAAACCATCTCTAAAAAAAAAGAAACCATCTCTGGTCCACATCCTGCAGGCTCTGAACAGAGGGTATTGTTTATCTTTTCCTTGGGTGTGGCCAGCTTCTGTGTCACACTTTTTTTAAAACTTTATTTATTTATTTATTTATTTATGGCCAACTCAGCCTGCCCTGGGGGTGGGGCTGGCACAGTATGTGGTGCTGGGGATCAGACCTCCATCCCTGTGGTTGCCTAAGCTTGCCTAAGCAGGTGCTGTAGACCACTGAGCTATCTCACTGGCCCCACACTTTTTATTTTGTTTTTGAGGCAGGATATTGCTATGTAGTTCAGGTTGGGTTTGAACTCACTTTGTAGCCCAGGCTGGCCTGGAGTTTGAGGTGATCCTCCTGCCTCAGCCTCCTGAGGGCTGGGGCCACACACGTGTGCTACCACACCCTGTTGCAGTCGTACTGTCAGCTCTCGGGGAGCAGGGCAAGGGTTGACCTCTCAGACCCTAGAGGGGCTGGCATGAGAATACATTTATGGGAAGCTGTGTGACACAGCCAGGATGTGATGCCTGGCAGTGACGGAGTGTGGAGATGGGGCAGGATTGTTAGCTCAGCCAGCAGCAGGGGTCTGGGGCCCCGCTGATCAGTGGTTGTGCATCCTAGGTTTGCGGGGGGGGGGGCATGAGTCGGTTACAGCACAGATGAGGTCAAAGGAACCAGAGGGGTGGGGGTGCTGAGCTGGGGCAGGCCAAGGGGCCTTGGAGGATGCCCAGGGGACGTTTAGAGCTCCCTGTGGGACACATGGGGATGTAGGACAGGTGTTCCTGGCTCCTCTGGACTGGATTCCAGCTAAGAGGCCAGCAGCATGGGACTGCTAAGAGAGGGCTGACCCACCTGCAGCCTCGTGGAAAGGGGAGGACAGAGAAGTCTCTGGGAGAAAGGGTGGAGGGGTGTGGGGGAGCCATGGCACAGGGCCTATCCCCAAAGAAAGGCTATTGGGCACAGTGTGGCCCAGGGGATGTGTCAACCCAACTCTACACCCAGCCACAGGCAGCCTTGCTCATGTGATGGGCACCTCTAGGAGGGCCTCTCTGTCTCTTTCTCTGTCTGTTTGTTTGTCTGTCTGTCTGTCTGTCTGTCTGCCTGTCTGCCTGCCTGCCGCCTGCCTGTGTGTCTGTCTGTCTTTCTGTATATGGCAGAGGTGTTACAATAAATGAATATGTAGCCAGGTGTGGTGGCACACACCTGTAGGTCCCAGCATTTAAGAGGCCGGGGCAGAACAGTCTGCAAATTTGAGGCCAGCCTGAGCTATGTAGTGAGTTCAAACCCAGTCTGGGCTACCTAGCAAGATCCTTTTCAAAAAAAAAAAAACAAGCAAATAAGTCGGTATTTTCAGTGAGCCTAAGGAACATAATGAAAGCAAGAGGAAGAAGGAAGCCTACTGAGGACTGTATAATCAATGCAGTTCTCTGAGAGGAAACAAGTTTTGAGTTGTGACCTGGGCCAAGAGCAGGAGGCAGCCCCTGGCACTGGACGGTGCAGATGCTCCTGGGTAGAGTATAGCACGTGCAAAGGTCCCGGGGTCCGAAGTCATAAAAGAGGACATTAAGTGAGGTGTGAACTAAGTCTGGAGGGAGGTAGGGGCCAAGTCCCAGCTGGGCCCCAGAAAGAATGTGGGTTTTATCCGTAGGTGTATCTTTAGTAGCCAGGAAATGCTCAGGGTTCGAGTGTAGGAGTGGGAGTGGTATAGGGGGATCCCTTTCCTACTCAGCCCAGACCGTGTGACCCCAGAGCTCTTCTCCACATTGTGCCCAGGATCTGGAGTTCCGAGGTTGTTCCTGGTGTGTTCCAGCCCCTAGTTTACAAAGGGAGACATGAAAGACCTTGGAGATTCACCTTGCCTAGACCCCCAGGGAGAGGCTGGGAGTTCCTCAAGTTTACCCTGAAGCCCAGTGACTGCTATGCTGAAATCCAGGCCTCTGGATGCCATGCCGGTATCCTCAGTACCCTGGGAGGCTGAGGCAGGAGGATGCCAAGTTGGAACCTAGTGTGAGCAACTTAGCAAGATCCTGTCACAAAATAAAAACCAAGGCCCTTGGCTGGCAGGGGATGGAGGGGCCACTGGCAGCAATGCACTGACCCTGCATGGCCATGCCCGAGGTCACCAAGTAGCCACATAACAAAGGCCAGACCAGGCCAAGTATGGCCTGGAAACACCAAGATGGGTGGGACTTCAGAGGACCTCCAGGGACAGAGAGCCCCGGGGCTCACAGTAGTGCAGCTTCTGTGGGCTGACACGCCTGGAAGACCAAGACCCAAGAAAGAAAAAGCTGCAGGACTCTGGAAGCTGGACCATGCCGAGGCCTGTGAACACAACTTAAAGGAGAGACGATTAATTTTGCCCAGGTTTCAGTCCAAGGTGGAAATATGGCAGAAGGGGCACATGCTTGTAATCCTAGCACTCCAAGAGGTTGAGACAGGAGACCAGGGACGGCACTCTACGTGGGTCAGAGAAGCAGGCAGGCGGTGCTTCACAGTTCACTTATTCCCTCATTATTTATTAAATGCCTAAGAGGTGCCAGACATTCTAGGTATTGGCTGCAGGGTGGTGCCCAAAATAGCATTCACTACTTACATTCACACAATTTAGCTCCCTCGCAGAGGGATGTAGACCAAAAATAAACAAAATAAAATGAGTGCCATGTGCAGTATGCCAGATAGTGCTTGATGGGGTGTGTGTGCGTGTGTGTGTGTGTGTGTGTGTGTGTGCGCACAATTGGCCACACCTCCCTGTGAAGGTGATTTGTTTTGTTTGTTTGGTGATTTTGTTTGTCCTTTTCTGGTCTTTTTTATTTTATTTATTTTTTTCTTGTTTCAGAACCTTTGTTTATTCACTCATTTTTATGGCCAGCTCAGCCCACCCCGAGGGCAGGGCTGGCGCAGCATGTGGTGCCGGGGAATCAAACTGTGGTCCCTGAAGCCGCCCAAGCTATCCCAAGCAGGCACTTTAGACCACTGAGCCATCCCGCCGGGCCCTCCTTTTCTGGTCTTGTTGAGATAGGGTCTCAGTATGCAGTTCAGGCTAGACTTGAACTTACTTTGTAGCCCAGGCTTGCCGCAAACTCATGGCGATCTCCCTGCCTCAGCCTCCTGAGTGCTAGGATTACTGGTGTGTGCCACCATGCCCAGCATGAAGGTGACTTTCAAGTCACACCTAGAGAGGGGGAGAAGATGGGCTGTGTGGCTGTCAGGAAGAGTGGCGCTTGCTCATGCCAAGGCTGCACAGTGGGAGCAATTAGGAGGCTCCCTGGCAACTTAGCAAGACTCCGTCTCAAAGGAAAAAAGGTAGGGGTGGAGTATAGCTCAGTCAGCCAGCCAGCGATAGGCTGGCTAGAGAGCTGTGACTTTGGGCAACACGCTGGGGCTTCTAAATCGGGAGTGGCTTCTGATTCTGGAAGAGAGGCCCTGGCTGCTGCAGGATTTCTTGTGCTTTGGCACATGTTCCTCTCCTTGGTTGGCCTTGCATCGCGTCTGCTTCTCTGGACTGCAAAGCCCTTCAGAAAACTTACAGCTCAGACTGACGGGGAATTAGAAGGGAGAGGATTGGGCCCCCGCAGTGTGGCTTGTCAGGAGATGGGATGGGGGAGCACCTCTGCCCCAGGGAGAGAGTGGTGGGGACAGTGAGGCCAGACTGGGAAGGTCCAGGAGCCGTGAGATCCCCCCCCCCACCCTGTGTGTCTCTGTGTCTCTGTCTGTCTCTGTCTCTGTCTCTCTCTGTTTTTTGTATTTAGAGCCAGGTCTCTCTGTGTACTTCTGGCTGGCGCAGATTGGCCTGGAACTCACAGTGATCCTGCTCCCTCAGTTTCCCAAGTCCTGGGCTCACAGGTGTGCACCACCACACCCAGCATAACCAGAGGCTCTTAAAACTTTTGAATCCTTCATTTGGGAGGCTGAGGCTGGCAGATCAAAAGATCAGGTTCTTGGTCAAGATTAGGTTCTAGGTCAACCTGAGCAGCTTATTTAGCAAGACTTATCTCAAAAAGCAGGTAGGGCATGAGGAGGAAGAGAGGGTGCATTTGTCCCCAGAGCTTCAAGAGGGACAGCAGCCTCGTTGTAGCCCCAGGGTCAAGAGTTGGTATGTGCCCTTTGGCAAGAGCTGGGAACCCTTGGAGTTCCCTTGGTGACTGCAGAAAGAATGTACCTTCCATGTGTTGACCTTGGAGATAAGACCAGGAGTGCAGGGTGTCTAGGAAGTGAAGAAGAGGAGAAATTATGACTTCAAAGCAGGGCCCAGCTTGGAAAGTTGGGGTGCTGTGGGCCAGAAGGCAGAGAGGTGCATTCAGCTCTAAGCTGTGCCAGGGCCCCACTGCCTGGGCTTTAGGAGGCCATAGAACTCTGCCTGTGGCCACAGCTACCGCATCTCCTAGGGCTTTGAGAGAGGTCAGGAATCTGACCTGGAAGATGAAATCGGCCCATTGGGAATGGACTGACAAAACAAAAACAAGAAGAATCCTTTAGGCCGAGCCAAGCCCCCCTCTGGTTGGTGACATCCTGCCCTGGCAAAGTGACATCTAGGCTGGGTCCCCATTTGCCTGCCACAGGTGTCTCCTGGTCCCATGCAACCCTGTGGTTTCTCTGGGTCACCAACTCCCAGCCTGTGAACAAACCAGCCTGAAAGGCTCCTACCAGTTGGAATAGTGTATGACTAAGTCCCCCAGGCTTGAGGGAAGATGCAATTATGATGGAAGTGACTCTTCCCCAAACTCGCTTCCGGGAGCAGTGTGTTCAACCATTTTGGGTGTCTACGGTCACAACTGAGTGTGTGACAATGCATATGTGTCATAACCTGGGAGCTTTATGTGACAGTGTAAATATCATCATTTTAATAGCCTTGTCTTTTGAACCTGGAGGAAGCCTTCATGAATTCTTGAGGGGGTCAGAAGGGCAGGGTCTTTCTTTCCCAGTCCATAGCCAGGGGGTGGCCGGACTGAAGTGTTACCACCACTCTGGCTCCTAACTCAGTGCTGGTCCCTTGGTGGAATGTGGTTCTTCTGCCAGGGGGGAGATTCGGATTTGAGGTTCTGTTGTGTGCCCACCCCAACTAAGCTGCAGGGTGGTTGGGATAGAGAACAGGCCTTTGCTTTCTTATTTCTGAGAGGGGAGTAAAACTGCCCACTCCTGGGTCTTTTGGGGTCAGGGCCCCTCCATCACTTACCGTCCCCACTACAGCCCCCTGCAACACTCAAGCCTGGGGCGCCCGATCCCCAACTACAGGGCCTTCCTTCACTGAGGTCCGCTGATCTGGCCAGAGATAGAAGAGGCTTTGTAGGTGGAAAAACTCCAGTTTCTGCGTGCCCTCCTCTTTCGCTTGCCACCCCCACAACCCCGCCCCCCCCACTTTCTCCACTTGCACCCCATGGGGGTTTGTCTCAGGGTACGCGCGCTCCCCGGTCCCACGTACGACCCCGTGCTCCTGCAGTGCCGCCGGCGTGGCCCAGGTGGCTGCTTTTACCGGCTGCGGCCCCCCCTAGCATCTTCCCCAAGGCCGGAGCGCACGGGCCCTTTAAATCCTCCGGGGCGGCGGCAGCGGGCCGGGATGACATCAGCGGGCGGGCCCGGGGCTCAATGGGAGCCGAGGGCGCGCGCGGGGCGGACGCGCGCAGGCCGGCGGCGGGGGCGGGCGGGAGGCGGCCGGGCGGAGGGAGGTGGTGGCTCTGGCGGTGGCGGCGGAGCCCGGAGCAGAGTCGGCCGGGCCGAGCGGAGCGGATCGCGGCGCGGCGCGGCGCGGCGCGGTGCGGCGGCTGGGCCGGGAGAGGCTGGCGCGCCCGGCACCTCGAATCCTCCGGCATCCGCCCCGGCGGGCCGCCCCCGCCCGCGGGAGCCCCCAGAGCAGAGGCCCGGCCCCGGCGCCTTCCCGGCGGGGTGAGTATCTGGGGCCCGCGGGCCCGCGGAGGGGCGCGAGCCGGGGGGGAAACGGGGCTCCCTCCGCCTCTTTGTTTTTTGCTGGGAGGAGGGCGGGGAGGGCGACACACGCGCGTTTGCGCCGCGCAGGGGGCGCAGTCCGGGCGCCGCCCGCCTGGCCCGGCGAGGACAAAGGCGCGGCCGGGGACGCGGAGGAGGGGGACTGTTATTTCGTACCCTTGCGCCGAGAGGGCTCCCCCAGACCGACGCTCCCCCAGCAGGACTATCCCTTAGGTTCCTGCCCGGGGAGACCCCTGCCTGGGATTTGGGGCGGGCGAGGAGAGAGCTGGGGTCGGGGAGCCGAGGGCAGCCGGTCCCGTGGGTTGGGGCTTCCCGGCCCAGCTCTGGGCTTCTCTAACCTTTAGGACGTTCAAGCAGTACCCCCCTCCTAGCGTGGCCCTGGGGCCCCGCACCCGAGGTCACCACGGCTGTCCCCGCCTGTTGGAGCGTCCTGAGGTCCCGAAGTACTGGAGAGTGTGGTCCCCCCAGGCCACCAGCTTTGTTTTCCTTTGTGGAGCAGGAATAGTGGGGGTTATTTATCAGCTGGGATTCTCCCGTTCCTTCCCCGTGAGAAACCCTTGTTCTGCGGGCGCTCGTGGGACTGGAACCCCGACCTTAGTGATGCCCCCAGTTCCTCCTATTGCCAAACTCGGGGTGAGGCCAGCCCCTCCCCGCAACGTTGTCCTGAGGTTTTTTGTTTTTTGTTTTTTTAATTTATTCTTCCCTTGGCGTAGCCACTCCTGGGAGAAGGATTTGGGGAGTGAGAAACGGAGTGTCTAAGTTGCTTCACGTGAACATCGGTGTTTGGAGTTCCTTGGTCTTAGGATCTGAGCCTTACTTTCCGGTTTTATTTCTGTAGTCCAGTGACAAGGGTCCTGGCTGTGGGGAAGCGGGGAAGGCATCAGGAAGTATAAACCCGGTCCGTGTGTGCCGCACTACTTGGTAGTTGTCTGATTTTCCTAAGCAGATGAAAGAAACTCTGAACCTTTCTGTCTGCCTCCCCCCACACACACTTTGTTTCTACCCCCTCCCCCCCACCCCACCTCTCTGGGAGTTGTAGCCCCAGGACTGCTCCTGCGCGCACCGGGAAGCACAGCGGCTCCCTTCTAGGGGGCTTTTTGGAAGGAGGACAGACTGTGGTCCTGGGGACCCTGGTGTCTGTGGGTGGCAGTCATAGAGCCGTTCTGGGGTCCTACAGGCTGAGGATTCGCCCCTGCCTTCTGCGACAGCCCCGTGCGGGGAGGGGGCTGGGGGTCATGTGCAGTGTATTTATGTAAGACCCAGACAGAGGGCATGAGTATTTATATAACCCGGCATGGGTATTTATGTAATATAGGATGCAGGGACGTTTATGTTGCTTTTCCTAACCTGTGCTCTCCCGCCTGCCTCCTTTACATGGTCTCTGAATCTCCATTGATGGAAAATGGTTTGGTGGGATTCGTGTGCCCCCTCCTCCGAGGACCAACTGCACCCCCGCTCACCAGGCTCCAGTGGCAGGGACACTCTCAGGAGCTTGGCGGTGTGCGGTGGTGGGATGTGGGGGCTTCTTGCAGATGTGGAGCATGTGCTCCATGGCACCTCAGCTGGGCCAGGTCGAGCATATGGGCAAAGGCTGGGAGTTTGGCTGGCACAGGGTGGCAGCTCTTTCCTTGTGGCTGTTGGAAGGCCAAGGCTGCTCCCGGTCCCTGGAGCTAGGTGTCTATCCTGGCCAGGAGCTGTTGGCTGCATGGCTCCATACTGGCAGGGAGGTCTCACCTGACCACCAGCAGAGTAAGTCTGCCTCAGCTTAGGTCCCAGTGGCCCAATGGCTGGGAGGTGACCCTTAGCATGGGAAGGGACAGTTAATTGGCTCTTTCCCATCTTCTATTTTGCCTCCTGGCCCTAGTGTAAAATAAGCAGCGTGTGCTTGTGTGCGTGTCCATCAGGTGGGGCAGCACACCCCTTTGGGGCCCTAGGTGAGACTGCCATTGACTTGCTGCTGGCTGGCATGGGTGCAGTGGCCTGACCTCTTCTGGCCTGAGTCCCCTTCTGGTCACCCCACTCCTCCTGTAAACACAGAGATCACAGGGACCCTTCCCATTTCCTTGTCTATGTCTGCCAGTCCATGTCCCCCCAGCAGGCAAAACTCCCCCTGGGGTTTTTGAGTTTCCTCATTTGGCCAGGGCCCCACCTGGGAACTGGAGGCATGTAGGTCCAGTCCAAGAAGGCAGGAAAGCCGCTTCTATCGGGCAGAGCCCTTCCTGCCCTACCAGCAGTTTAAAGCTGGAGTTGGCTTAGACCCACTCTGGTCAGAGGGACGTGGGCCAGAGCATTCCCTCCAGGAGGTGCCAGGGAAAAGGCCCGAGTGCTCCACTGGCATCATGAGTGGGGGCAGACAAGATGACTGGATTCCTGCACTCTCCGAGTGGGGTCAGACCCCTCCTTTTGGGCACATGGGGACCTGTTGGATCCTGACCAGCAGAGTACAGAGGATAGGCCTCCAGTGCTTCATGGTGGCGCTGGGGATATTGGTGCCTTGTCATTTCAGGAGCCTAGAAGGGTGTATAAGATCCCCTTAGGACCCCATCCCTGAAGCTTGGGGCTTGCTGGGGAGGCCTGTGGTGGTGCCTCCAGGATGTCAGCTCTGCTGGGACCCCTTCCCTGTACCCTCTTTGTCCTTCATTTCCCTTTCAGTCTAGGCTTCTGGTAAACATTCTTCCCTTCCAGAGGTTCCTATGATAAGGTCCCCGCAAGAGTGTCCCCCCTCTGTGTCTTGCCTGTTGTTTCCTCTCAGGCATTGGGGTCTACTCTGCCTTTGGCCAGGCCAGGCTGAACAGAGGCTGTTGTGAGCCTCAGCTGGGAGGGTGGGTTACTGGGACCTGGCACCTGCTTGCCCTCAAGCAAAGTAAGGCTGACTTCCTAGATGATGGCAGGGAGGAGCCTTCCAGGTCCCTGGTGGCTTTGCCTGCTGTCTGATGGGAAGGGGTACAGTCTATCTCCCCGGGCTCCCTCTTCCCAGATTCTCGTCTGACCCTGCCATTGCTGCCTTCCTTTGCAGCAAGTGAACCATGGAGCTGCGTGTGGGGAATAAGTACCGCCTGGGTCGCAAGATCGGGAGCGGATCCTTTGGGGACATCTACCTGGGTAAGTGTCCTGCTGCCAGGGTCTCACTGGCTGGAGCCAGAACTTCGCTCCAGGGGTGGGCAGTGCCTCCAGGCGGCTCCAACTGGGGAAGGGAGGCAGCCAGGATGGGAGGAGAAGAGTGGTTTGCTTTGTTTTAGTTTTTTGAAATAGAACTTCATTTTTAAAGGCTGTCCTTAAACTCACTGTATAGACCAGGCTACCCTGGAATTCCTCCTGCCTCAGCCTCCCAAGTGCTGGGATCATAGGGGTGCTCCATCCCACCCAGCTAAAGAGCCTATTTTTAGCTCTTATTTCCCACAGTGGCTGACTCGGGTCTCCAGACTGCAGTGTGTCTTTTGAGTCTGGTAGAAAAATGCTGGTGCAAGAAAGGAGGCCTGGGCCTCTGCATGAACCCCATCAAGGGGCTACACACTGCGACCTGGGCTCCAGGGATGCAGCCCAGGCTGCCCTTGGGATGACATGGGGCAGGGGTCTCCTAGGGACCCTTGCTTTCTGGGTATGATGAGTTTGTCCCAATAGATGTTTAAACTGACATCTCTGACTGCTCCTGGACTGAAGGAGGGCAGCCCTCAAGAGGGGGCGCAGCTGCCTCAGCCCACAGGGTGTAGCCATGAGTGCAGCTCTCCTTGTGCAGCTGCGGATCCACAGGGAGATTTCCAGGCAGCGGTTTTGCTTAGAGGGCCTTGGAGTTGCCAGAGTGGACCACAAGACCTCCAAATGGGCCTTCTCCTCATCCTGCCATTTCCGTGCCCTCTCAGGTGGGCCTGAACCATCTCCTTGGACAGCAAAAATAAACAAGTTCTGGCCTGGGCAGAAAAAACCAAGTCTGCATGCCCGTGAGCACCCATTCAGACCCCAGAGTCCCTTTCCACAGTGGACAGCAAGCCTCAGGGTTGGGGACAGAGACAGGACAACCTGTTTTTCAGGTTGGGGAGCCTGGGTGAAGCTGGGTGTCGTGGGGTCAAGGTGACTGCCCAAGATCACTGCAGAAAACTAACAAAGGTGCTGTGGACACCCACTACCTCTACTCAGGTCAGAATGGAGCAGACAGGCCTGGGTTCCACCCTCACTTTTTTTTTTTTTTTCTTTTTCTTTTTTCTTTTTTATTATGGCTGGCTCTGCCTGACCTGGTGGTGGGGTTGGCACAGCATGTGGTGCCGGGGATTGAGCCGAGGTCCCTGCAGTTGCCTAGGCTTGCGCTAAGCAGGCGCTTTAGACTGCCGAGCCATTTCGCCAACCCCTCCGCCCCACTTTTTTTTTTTTTTTTAAAGTGTCTTTGGAGCAAGGTCTCATTACACAGATTGGACTTATAGTAATTCTGTTCTCAGCCTCCCCAGTACTGAGATTATAGGCATGTACCACCATGCTCTGTCTTAGTTGTTGGCTCAGCGCACCTGGGGACAGGGCCCGTGCAGCATGTGGTGCCAGGGATTGAACCCCGTCTGTGTGCTTGCCTAAGCAGGTTCTTAGTCTGCTGCGCTTAGTCCGCTGAGCTGTCTTGCTGGTCCTCCACCTGCACTTCTTGCAGCTAACCGAGGACCTTTGTCTTGCCTGTAGTGTATGTGTTGGTGACACCTGAACGACCAGGCATTGTTAAGAGGCCCTGTGGAATTGCAGGCTCAGGTACTGATCATGTGCAGTCCCCTGTCAGGCCTGAAGTAGTCCACACTCCTTGCAAATAGCCTCACAGTTCACAGTGGAGGGAAAGAAGTAGAACTGGTTGGAAGAGTTTCTCTAGCAGAGCACGGGCATAACTGTAGTCCCAGCTACTTAGGAGACCAAGGCAGGAGGATCACTTGAGCGTAGGAGTTGGAGACCAGCCTGGGCAATGCAATAACACCACCTCCCTGCATTAATTAAGTGGAGTTCTGCACTCCCTCTCCCTCACCAGTGTCCAGCACAAGGCCTGCCTACAGCACTACCCAAGAAAGGCTGGTCAGATGCGTGAGAGAGGAGGGACTGTAGCATGCCGAAGCCTTGCTGCACCCAGGTAGAAAAAGGTTAGGATTCAGGGGCTGAGGCCAGCTTAGATGCCCCTAGTCCAGCAGTTCTCAACTCAAATGACCAAAACACAGGGGTCGCCTAAAGCCATTCCAAATCATAACTGTAGCAAAATTACAGTTTTGAAGTAGCCACCAAAATTATTTTTTGGCTTGGGGTCACCGCAACATGAGGAACTGTATTGCGGGGTCACTGCATTAGAAATACTCTAGTATTTCTCTTTTGTGTTTTTTGAGACAAGGTCTCACTCTGCAATTCAGGCTGGTCTTGAACTTGTAACAGTTCTCCTGCCTCAGGCTCCCAAGTGCTGGGATTACAGGCATGTGCTACCACCGTGGCTTCTTTTTCTCCTTTGCTGTGTGATAAGTCACTTTTTCTCTCTGAGCCTAGGTATCCTTGTTGAGGCCGCAGGGGTCAGTACTCATCTCCTTCTGGAGGTGAAACTCGGGTGAACGTAGACTAAAGACTCTAGGATAGGGGACAGCTCCTGACCAGGCGTGTGCCCTCACGCAGAGCCCTGTCTGTGTCCTCTAACTGCCCAGGAGCCTTGAACCCCCTAGCAGAGGAAGCTGCAGCCCAGAGTTACTGAGAAAATCAGTGTGCCTCGCTCCTGTGGTCAGCTCCCTGGGGGCAGAACTTCCTGTTTAGCCAGGGAGGCTTCTCATTTATATTAGAAACTAGGTCCTGGGGCCCGGCGGGATGGCTCAGTAGTCTAAAGCGCCTGCTTGAGAAAGCTTGGGCGGCTTCAGGGACTGCGGTTCGATCCCCGGCACCACATGCTGCGCCAGCCCTGCCATTGGGGCAGGCTGAGCGGGCCATAAAAATGAGTGAATAAACAAACAAAGGTTCTGAAACAAGAAAAAAATAAATAAATGAAATAGAAACTAGGTCCTGGCTACTCCCTTTTCTGTTGGCTCTGGAGTCAGCTGAGCTTGAATTAGGATGCTGGCGTCTTCCCTTAAGCTATTTACTCGTTTATTTAATTTATTTTGTTTTGGTTTTGGTATTTTAGGACAAGATCTACCAGGTCTCACTACATAGATCTGACTTGTAGTAATGCACCTGTGTTGAGCCTGCCACAAGCTGGGGATACAGGCACTTGCCACCATGCCCAGTCTCTAGGGCTCTCAGTGTGCCCTGGGGTTGGGGCCAGCTCTGAGATCTAACCCCAGCTGCTCTGACTGCCTAAGCAGGCCCTTAAATTCACTGAGCTACTTGGCCTTTTGGTGTTTTGAGTTAAGAATCTTTCTATGTAGTTTAGGCTGGCCTTAATCTTCCTGTGTGGCCCAGGGTGACCTCAAACTCCAGGCAGTCCTCCCTGCCTCAGCCTCCAGAATGCTGGGATTATAGGTGTGCACCACCTTGCCAGCTGCTGGCTTTCTTTTTATTTAGCTGTGTGCTGTTGGGCAAGCCTTGGCTTCCCTATCCACGATGGAGTCATGCAGGTCGATAAGATCCTGCTTTCCAAGCTCTGGGGCCTCTTGGGCCTGGGAGCCAGGCACAGTTCTCCTTGTGTCTGAACTTCACTGGGATCGAGACAGTGGTGACTGGAGGCCTTCCTGTCTGGCTCCCTTTGTTCAGGGCTCTGGCCATGAGGTAGTGCCCGACACCAGATGGCCTCTGCAGGTGGGGCTCAGCACCGTGTCCAAGCCCTGCTTTCCAGGATGAGCTGTGGGCGCACATGCTACTGCCAGGCCCCAGCTCCTCTCTGGGTCCCCAGCCCGCATCATAAGGGAACACTGGGAAAGTGGAAGACAGTGTATGGACAGCCTTGAGTGGCTGCTTGGGGTCCAGAGGTGCCCAGGCCTGCACACTCTTGCGGGCTCTGAATCCTGGGGAAATCTTTAGCTCTCTTAAGATCTGCTGGTCCTCAGGACAGGTGATTCTGGGGTGAGTGGGTAGCGGGGATATTCTGGGCTTCTGTTAGGTGAGTGGTAGAGTTGCTGCTGGGGTAGAGAGTCATGCAGGTTAATGAGAGCCTGCTTTCCAAGGCTCTGGGGCCTCTTACCCCTCTTACCCCAAAGTCTCCATGTCTCTAGAGTGCTCCTGTGTGAGGGGAGGCATCACCCCCTTTCCTACCTACAGCTTGCCAAGGTTTCAGCCCTGCTGGGGTGGGCCAGACCCAGGCTCTTGTTTGCCCAGGTTTTTCCTTGGAGGCCTGACCAGACCTCGAATCCCCTGCCAGAAACGGGGCCATTTTGGCCTCTCTTAGGCAGGCGCAGCCCACTCATCTCCCAACACAGCTGCCAGGAAGGAAACCGTGGTGGTCGCCCCTCCAGGGCTCCTCTGCCTCCTTCCCTGGCTCCCTCCACGTGGCTGATGGCCTTTGTTGTTCCCTCAGCAGGCACACGGTGCTCCTCCAGGGCAGGCCTGCCCCAGCTGGTCCAGCCCTGCTGCCTGCCAGGTGCACAAGTGTCATGCTAGGGAATTGGAATGGAGAGAAACACCAGGGCTCTGGGGGCTACATTTCCAAACCTGGCCAGCTGCCAAACCTCTCTGAACCTCCATTCAGTGGTTGAGAGAATTTGGGGAGTCAGAAAAGAGCCAGACAGCTTCCAGGTGGGAATGTAAAACGTGGGATCCGGGCAGTCGGGGAGGCAGCTGAGGCAGAAGGTTCCCAGGACTCTGAGGTCAGAAGGCCTTGCCCAGCAGCTTGGGTTCCTGTCAGAAGGAAGTTGGGTGGCGAATGGGTGTTTGGCTCTTGATGACTTCGTTTCTCCGTGTGTCAAAGATCAAGAGAGGTCCTGGCAGGTGGGCTGCTGGGCCGAGGGACTCCAGCTCCTGCTTCCTTGCTGAGTCACGGGCATCTTAGGCCTCTGCACCCTGTCCTTTCAAGCTCCTTGTGTCATTTCTCATACACCAGTGAATTGCAGTGTGTATGTATGTGTAGGGAGGCAGATGTAGTCCCCCAGGGGCTTTGGCAAGCTTAGATGTTCATGGTTATTATAACTCAGGGATGGTGGCTGGGCAAGGGGTAGCTACTGGCACATAGTAGGTAGACATGAGGACCCCACAATGTCCAGGACAGCCCCACAACAACAAATTCTCTGGCCCTGAATGTCCATGGTGCTAAGTGTGGCCCTTCTGTGACTGCACCACTCTTCCTGGCCTTGGCACTCAGCCTGAAAGCCAAGTTATCTTGGCAGCCCCAGAAGACCCTTCCAACCTGCCCTCCCACAAGGCAGCTGCCACTGTCTTCTTCAGCTGCACCAAACACCTCAGAGTTGGCAGCACCCCCCACTGGGCCTTGGCAGGTTAGGGTTAGGGTCCCCTGGTCCTGCTTCTGTGCCAGGAACCCAGGGAGAGGCTCCTTTTCCCCAGAGGGTGGCTTATTCCTGCTTCATTTGTTCCTGCATGGCAGCTGATGCCCCCTCCTTCCCACACCCGCTCATCTCTGGACTCTGGGCCAGTCGGTCCTTCCCCACCAGCCCTCCTGTGGTGGCACAGGAGCCTGTGCCAAGCACTCTGTGAGGCCACCTGCACTGTATTTCTAAGTGTTTACTAGCACGTGTTTGCACTTTGTAATTGCTCAGTGGAAATAGCTTGCTAGTTAACTTTCCTTTGGTATTGTCTGCATATTTTCCTATGAAAATACCCAGACAATACCAAAGATGAAACCACAAATCTGTAAAAGAAGCAGGCCACAAAAGATCACATACTGTGTTGTTCTATTTTTGCCAAATGTCCAAAATTGGTAGAGCCAAGGATGGAGAGTACAGGGGCGGTTGCCATGGGTATGGGCGCCGGGAGGGGACAGAGACATTCAAGTACCAATTGTGTGACAGTCACCCAACCGCGTGAATGCGCTGAGGACCATTGAACTAGTTGTAGGCTGCAAGAGAGTGAATGGCGGAGCGTGTAGACTTCATCTCGGTGAAGAGTGAAATAAGCAGAGTGACAGAGCAAGGTGTCTGAGGGTGACGGGCCCCTCACGGTCATGTGTGGAAGCAGCCCCTTACTTCCTCACCTTGTTTTGCAACTGTGAGGAGAGCCCAGAAGATGCATTCTGCACTTCCCGTTTTCACTTCCTGTCTCTGGAGATCTTCCACTTCTGCCCAGAGGACACCTCTTTGTTCTTTCCCCATTGTGTTCTGTTTCTTGGATGGGCTGTTCTTCCTTTAACCAGACCTCAGATGATGGGCATTTGGGTCCCTTCCAGGTTGCGGCTTCTGTAAACAGCAGACAGTGCCCGGCCTTGTCTGGGCCTCACCTTGTGCTGTGCGAGGACCGCTGCAGAAGCTGCAGCTGTGTTGTTGCTGGTCAGAGCTGGGTGGCGGCAGTGACCCTCCTGTCCCTGAGCCTGTCCCAGGCTGGCAAATGCAGGCTGTCTCACTGGGGGGCTTTGGGCAGTCCTGGCCAGCAGATAGTCCTCTGGGAGCACTGTGGTGAGAAGGCAGCACATCCATTCCTCTGGGTGAGGCGTTCACATGACCGATCTCTTCTGTCCCTCACGCTGGTGTTCACTCCCTTGGCCTTGCTTGCAGCTTTCTCTGGTTGGGGAGCTGGGGAGCTGGGTTTTTTTGTTTGTTTGTTTTGTTTTTGGGGGGGGCTGTTTTGTTCCCTGCCCAGAATTGTCCCCAGAATTGTGAGCATGGCTGCTTTCTGGTGTTTCAGGGCAGGTCCAGGTGTGTGATTGCAGAAGCTGGGCCTTTGCATTGTTTTTAAATGGCCTCTGGGTATCAAGGGTTGAGAAGCCTTCCCCTAAGGTTGCATGAGAGACACTCTTCCTTGGGCACCACTCAACTGAAAGAGAGTATGTGCCTGTCGCCTTGAAGGCATGTCCTCCTTGCCTGTCTAACTACCAGCTGACTTCTTGTCTTTCTGCGACAGTCTTGCTGTGTAGTTCTGGCTAGCCTTGATAGAACTCACTATGTAGCCCAGGTTGGTGTTGAACTCAGCGATCGTCCTGCCTCAGTCTCTGTCTTAGTTATTTTTCTCTCTTTGCTGGGACAAATACCCAACAACCAAAATGAAGGAAGGAAAGGTTTATTTAGCTCACAGTTACTGGAAGTTTCAGTCCATACTTGGCTGGATCCAAGGCAGAGAGGCACAGTGCAGAGGCCAGCAGTTCACGGTGGCAGAACAGCAACAAAATGGTAACAGAGGCAACCAACCAAGGGCGCAGAGAGCAACAGCATGAGTCTGTCTCTCTTTATATTACATTCAGGCTCTCTGCCTTAGCCTATCCGCCTCAGGCCACACCTATAATTCCTAGCAGTACTCAGATCCATAATCCTATCAGTACTAAAACACATAATCCCAGTGGATCATGAGTCAAGTATCAAACTCTAGAAGTCCCTACCCCATGATTGCATGAGGCTTTGGGGGAACAACTAGACATAAACCATAACAGCCTCCAAAGTACTGGGGTTACAGGTCTGTGTCACCTTGTCTGGCCCAGTTGACATTTTAAATTATTTCTTGTTTGTTTTAGTGTTTTGTATTGTGTTTTGTTTGTTTGTTTGTTTTGAGAAGGGTTTTGGCTACATAGCTAAGCTAGGTATGAACTCTCTATAGCCCTCCTGCCTTGACTCCTCCAGCCAGGGCTGGGATTATAGGCATGTGCTACCATAGAATAATTTCCTTTGGTTGGGGCTGGGGACATAGCTCAGTAGAATAAGTGCTTCCCTGCCAAGCACAAGGGCTTGAGTTCAATCCCCGGTTCCGCAAAAAAAAAAAAAAAAAAAAATTCCTTTGGGTAAAAGTTCTGTCACACTTATACCTCTGCACTGTGTGGATAGTTATGTGTGTTTTGATGTCAAGTCAAAACTGTCAGCTTCTCTGTAATCCCAGCACTTGGGAGGCTGAGGCAGGAGGATTGGTGTGAGTTCGAGACCAGCCTGGGCTACAAAAGTGAGCTCAAGATCAGCCTGAAATGTACAAGACCCTGTCTCAAAAAGACAAGAAAAAACAAAACAAAAACCTGTCAGCTTCTTTCTCTCATTTTTAAAAAACGAGGTGATAAGCCAGGCGTGGTGGCGCACGCCTGTAATCCGAGCACTCGGGAGGCTGAGGCAGGAGGATCAGTGCGAATTCGAGACCAGCCTAGGCTACAAAAGTGAGCTCAAGGCCAGCCTGAACTGCATAATGAGACCCTATCTCAAAAAGACAAAAAAAAAAAAAAAAAATGAGGTGATGTTCCCAGGGTCAAATGAAGTACTTCAAAGTGTGCAGCTTCTGGGGCTGGGGAGATAGCTCTGTGGCACAAGTGCCTGCCTGGCAAGTGCAAGGTCATGAGTTCGAACCCTGGTTCTGCAAAAAAAAAAAAAAAAAAAGTGTATAGCTTGGTGGCTTTGCTGCAGCGCTGTAAGCCTCCCCCCCATCTCCTTCCAAAACATGTTTCTGCACTCTTCCCCAGTAAGCAGCTCCCCACTTTCTTGCCCTCCTGTCCCTGATGGCCACGCGTGTACCTTCTGACTCAGGACATTTGCCTACCGTGGGCATTTCCTATAGTCCTTGTGCTCTTGTATCTGGCTTTACTCACTGAATAGAGCATTTCTGAAAGTCATCCAAATGGCCCCGTATCAGTATTTCATTCCTTTTCATGGCTGAATAATATTCCACCATGTAGGTGGGCCATGTTCTTGTTACTCCGTTCACCTGCTGGTGTGTGCTTATGTTGCTCCCATTGTAGGGCTCTTGTGAGGAGGTTTGCTGCCCAGAGTTGGAGAGCTGGGAGCGGCCCAGTACTGCATGAGGCTGGCATTTGCTCTCCCTCACTGCCTCCTGAGGTCCCATGTGTGGCCACATCACTGTTGGCCACTCAGCTGTTGCTGCTGCTGCTGCTGCTGCTGCTGGGCCTCTGGGGTATTGGCTCCTGGGTTTGTCCCTGTCCTTTCCCCCAGTATACAAGAATTGCTTGGGCATGAGTTTGTGACTTTTACCGGACCCTTGAAAGGCCCACCTGCTGGTGCTTTGCCTCTTCCACGTGGACTTCCCAGGCTCTGGGCCTTGCCGTGGTTGCGGTGTGAGCCACTTGTGCCAAAGACACCTGTGGGGGCCTCCCCTTTGACTGGAGGTGCCGGCTGTCTCAGCTCACCCTCCCAGCTTCTTCTGGCAGTGCATTCTTGTGAGTTCCTGAAGTGTGTGGAGGGTCCAGGCTGAGCTGGGCGTTGGGGTGCATGAGGATGTTTTGTTTAGAGCTCCTTGAGAGGCTGCAGTAAGAGCTCAGAAGCCAGTAGGGAGAGGCACAGAGGTGCGCAGAAACCGCTGGAGCTGACCATTACTGGCTGTGTGACCCCTACAGGGCCTGTTTTCTCCCCTATACAGTGAGGGTGAGGCCTCAGAGAAAAGGGCAAGGGGTAGGTGCCTGGGGTGGCCCCTGAAGGTGTGAGCTTCTTGGGGCTCAGGCTGGTCTGGGTGGGCTTCCAGCCCTCCTCCTGTACTCACCTTGCAGCTGTCTTTCCTCTCCAGGATTCTGTTCTGCCCCTTACCTGGTCTCTGAGCATGTTGTGCACCAGCCCTACCCTCCAGGCTCCAGGCTCTCCTTTGGCATCTGACCCCCCTCCCTGGACACCTGCTACTGTTCCACCTTTAGGGAAGGGAAGGCTGAGCACCTGGAGAAAGCAGCTGTCAGGTTGATGCCCCAGGCCTGGGGCACAGCAGTCTGGGGACCACCCAACCCGCAGGATGACTGCTGCTTTGTTTCCTCTGCCCTGGTAGGTGCCAACATTGCCTCTGGTGAAGAAGTGGCCATCAAACTGGAATGTGTGAAGACAAAACACCCGCAGCTGCATATTGAGAGCAAGTTCTACAAGATGATGCAGGGAGGAGGTGAGGCGAGGAGGGGCCAGGGTGGGGCTCAGTGTGCAGAGATGCAGGGGAGGGGCTGGGGCAGGGGTATGAGTATGCAAATTATTCAGGAAGGGGCAACGAGTATGCAGATGATGCAGGGGAGGAGTGGGCTCTATGCCCATGAAGATAATGCGGGGTTGGAGGAGATGGTCCTGACCGACCAACCGTCTTTCCTGGCCCCAGTGGGGATCCCATCCATCAAGTGGTGCGGGGCTGAGGGCGACTACAACGTGATGGTCATGGAGCTGCTGGGGCCCAGCCTGGAGGACCTCTTCAACTTCTGCTCTCGCAAGTTCAGCCTCAAGACGGTGCTGCTCCTGGCCGACCAGATGGTGAGTTTCCCACCTCCCCATCCATCCACCGGGTCGCTTCCCTCTCTGTTACTGTTTCTGAAAGGTGCCAGTGAGCACTGGATACTAGCTGTGCATCCTGCTGGGGGATGGGTTGCTGCCGGAGGAGACAGAATGACAAGGATCTAGCAGTCTTAGGGTGTTTGTTTACACTACAGATTCCAGGCCTGATGTCAGCCTGCCAAGCCAGGCTCCTAGGATGGGACTCAGCACGCTCGGCCTATGATTCTAAAGTGTGTGATCATGCAGGCTGGGGAATGGGTGCTGCCCCGCCTGGGAACAGAGATGAATTGCTAAGCCTCTCTGAGGCTGAGCCCCCCCTTTGCCAGTTATAGGGATTATGGAGGATGCTAAATAGTGCCCAGGCCAGAGCAGGTGTTCGGGTGACAACAAGGAAAGCTTTTTCAAAAGTGCCAAACCAGGGCTGGGGAGATAGCTCAGCACCAGAGTATTTGCCTAGCACATACGAAGCCCAGTTCGATCCCTCTTTAAAAAAATTTTTTAATAGTGTTTGTTTGTTTTTGTCTTTTTAAATTTTATTTATTTATTTATATTATGGCCAGCTCAGCCTGCCCTGGGAGTGAGGCTGGCACAGCATGTGGTGCCAGGGATCAAACCACGGTCCCTGTGGTTGCCTAAGCTTGCCTAAGCGGGCACTTTAGACCATTGAGGTATCTCGCTGGCCCCAAAAGTGTGTATTTCTATGTGTGTTTATACTTCTGTTGATAGTTTTGACCTAACATGAAATGTGCTGATCTCGCGGTGGCCTGGTGTGCAGCCGGACTGCAGCTGGCCTGCGGGGTCTGCAGATAGCTTGTGCACCGCGCAGGGAGAGAGGTCCTTCTAGGCTGCTGGTAAACCTTACAGCAGCTCCCGGAGGCTTCTGGGTACTCTGCAGCGGGAGGCCCTGAGCTGGCGGGAGCTGCTTGAGGACACGTCATGTGCAAGGATGTTAATTCCAGCTTCAGAAAAATCCCTTAAAGGGAATAGAAAGGTTTTTAAAACAAAACAAATCCCTTAAAGGGAAGAGAGGCAGAAAGGGGTGACTTTGGTGTCCTTTAGAGCTAGGTGAGGAACTCTCTTGTTTAGAGTCCTCTCGTCCCTGCAGAGTTTAGGCTTGGTGCTTCTTACCCTCTATCTCCCCGCTCTGCTCACTCTGTGCCCCTGGAACCCTGGGTTTGGGGTAGAACCATGCTGCAGCTTTCTGCAGGGTCCCAGCTGCGTCACCTGCCGTATCCTCCCTTCTGTGTCTGCCATTAATTTTTTTCTTCCTCTCTTGGCCTGTCTCAACATGTTTTATAAACCTCTCCAAGCTCATTCTAATGTCACTTCCTCCAGGAAGCCTTCCCTGACCTGCC